>BGPR01000017.1:2968357-3082213 GCA_013235015.1 Araneus ventricosus | reverse complement strand
AGTTTAAATTGTCACTTTGCGATTTGATAGGATGTCTTCTAGCGTTTCTGTAATGTTGTATTTCGTGTAGATCTTTCTTAATTCTTTTCTTATTATGTCATATTTTAAGATACGCGCCTTGAATGTCTAGTGAAATAACTCTATGACGTAGTGTTCTAGAAACTATTGAAGCATCATTCATTTTCGTTCTGAATATTCTCGCACTGCTTTTATTCGCAGTTTCTTTCTCAAGAATTCATTCTTCCCTACTTACAATCGGCGGCTCTATCTTTTTATAGCCTGACTTTTATGTAATTGTATTCCGTCTAGTATTCTTACAATATCGAAGTGAGAGTGATTTCACTTTAAAAGATTATTTAAATGTTAAGATCTTGATCCAAAAAATTGCAGACCACTAGATCCTAAAATACAAAACCTTTTATTACACTATAAAAGCTATGGAGTAATGTCGCTCCAAATTTGGTGTTGAAAAACCTTAAAAACAGTGTGAACGAACACTTTATTTTAAGTTACACTTTACACTTTATTTAACACCAAATCAAGCGTTCATATACATTTTAAGTGGTGTAGTTTGCATCAAACACCAATACTGGAGAATCCTTACACCATGCTCACACGCACAAGACACCATTCGTGAATTATTTTCACCTGTGGAAACACCAATTTTGGCGTACGTTTGGAAACTCTCCGATGGCAACGGTATATTATTTATAAACAGACTGATTTGCTTCGCCGTTCCTTTGGTTGTTATAAGAGCTATGCATGTTTTTTGTTGTGTAATAAAGATAATTAAATTTTCATAAGATAAATATAACTTTATTTATATATATATATATATGTCATTTATATTTAAGAATTTTATTACATTCAATTTGTATATTACACATGCTATGCTTCGGAATTTTTCTTTACTAAGCCTAGTTCGAATTCGTCTTTATTAATATTTTCCGTAAGTTTGAATTACGAAACAATTTTATTTTTTGAATGAGTGTATGCATCCTTAATTATTTGTTGTTATTCTAAATTGTATCGCAAAAATTTCGTTTTGAAATGCAATAATGTAACAATATTCTGAGCTTCTGATGAAACACATTCAGAAAAAACGAAAGTAAATTCGCTTTTTATTGGTGAAGAAATAGCAGCCGTGGTTAACAATATAATCCTTGAAATTTTAACTTGAAGAACAACATTGCAGTTGCCTCAATGCCTGTTTTAAATAAAATGTTATTAAGTAAAACAAAATCTATATTCCTGTGGAATTGTTCAGTGTAATATGTAATTCTCCAACAGAACGAAAAACTTCTCGCCAATGATTTTTTTATATTGTTTCAAGTAGGAAAAGCAAATTAATATGAATTCTAATAACAAGAGTCTCAATAATCCTGAAGAATTAAATAAGAAAAATCGAATTTATTAAATTTACATTAAAAAAAGAAAATCCTAAGAAATGCACGAATGTGAAAACAGAAGAAAAATTAATTTGGCACAATTCTTGGTATGCATTATTTCAGGACATTTTTGTTGCAATCCTTTTTTCCCATCTTTTTTTCAAACCTTTTATTGAAATTCAAATTTCTATCTTTTCACTCATTAAAGATACAGTTAAAAATTGTATATATTTGAAAGCACTGGAAAATTTTAGCCTATTTTGATATTTCATTCATTAATATTCGACATTTTGTTTTTTATGGATGTAAATATTTTGCTTATTTTTTTCCCACCTGAAACAAGCAGACGATAATAAGACAGCGGATTTTATTTTATTCTTATTTGTTTACTGTTTAATATAATTCGCAGTCTTTGAGTTACAACGGAATAGTGTGTTCTTGTGTGAGAATATTTATTTTCATTCTTTCGGTTCAAAGTTTTCTTTGGATTATTTCAAATAATTTTGTGTTGATTTCAGTTTAGAACTTGTCGGAGCTACTAAATATTAAGGATTGTTTTTTTTTTTTAGATTTAGTGTTACTGAACTCCAAAAATGGTGGCAACTACTTAACACCAAAAGTAGTGTAAAGGAACATTCCTGGTGTTTGATTACACCAAGAATGATCTTTGGTGTTTGATTACACCAAGAATGATCTTTGGTGTTTGATTACACCAAGAATGATCTTTGGTGTTTGATTACACCAAGAACTATCTTTGGTGTTTGATTACACCAAGAATGATCTTTGGTGTTTGATTACACCAAGAATTATCTTTGGACACCAAGAATAATTGTTGGTGTTTTACTGCACCACTTTTGGTGTAAAGTAGTTGCCACCGTTTTTAGTGTTGTGCTACACTAATTTTTTTTACAGTGTAGGTATTTAAATGAATCTTATTAAAGCATTTAAATAATTAAATAACATTTTACTAGCTTTAGTGAATCTCTTCTTCCAAAAATATGGCCTTGGTGGCGGTGGCTTGCATCCGATTGGTTGCAGGTTCGAGACGCAATTGCGCTAAAGTTAGTCACGAATGCGGGCCTAGCGTTTGTAAAATCGTCAATATGAAACAACCTGTCGCTTTAACAGTGTCGAAGCTATGAGAGGGATTGTTTGATCAAGTGTTATCCTGGTCGTCTGACCGTGGTTCCAAATGACGACGTCTGTGTCTAAATAGTATTTGTGAAACTTCAAAATAAAATATGATAACACTAATCTTATAAATCAGTATCTGTCCTGGTTAAATTCTGAGCTTTACTTTGAGATTTTTAAATCATTTAAACACTTATCTCACAAGTACACGAGTGAGGTCTTTTTGTCGCCACCATTTGTCTTTTGTAAAAAATAACACACTAGGGACTGTTTAAAACATAAACTTTTTACTTACTATACCATCATTTCTTTCCTAGAAAGAGGGGAAGGAAACAGAAGATACTGGAAAAAAGGGTTGATTTATATTTATACAGGAGTTAGGGGTCAAATTTACAATTTGCATGTGCTAGCATTTCAGTTTAGTTTAGTTATATTAACGCCCTGCTCTGAAGCAACACGAGAGCTATTTTGGGACGGACCGCATAGTTTTGAACCGCGGTCAGATGTCAGATGACGAGGACGACACCTGAGGTAGCACCCCCTCTCCAAACTCCCGCACCACACCAGCGGTGGGACGGCTAGCATTTCATATTCATTTTACGTTATGGCTATGACACAGTCTTAACACGAGCAGCAAAGGCCGATAGATATTCTCTAGAGTGTTCCCACATTATAGTGAAAACGTTGATATCTCAGATTTCGCATTTGTGCCTTAAATGCTACTTATTTGCATGAAAAATTATTCGTATATTAAGGGTAACTTTTTCTTTGAAGAGAAGATAAAATAAGAAACTACTATCTAACACACCGAGGTAAAAACGACCGCCGGGCCCTCCCTTCCCCCGAGTGTGCTGATGTTCCAAAAGTTGGTTGCGTGAGCTATAGAGCTATTTTCTTATCGTATACCAGAAGTGACATTTTTCTAAAGAACTTTTTTTCTCAACTTCAGCTTTTGGCCTTTGAGGATCACCCAGGAAAAAAGAGAATCCCCACTAGCCGAATAGTGAAATTGTATAAACTGCTTTATGAAACTAGCAATCCTCTGGTAGGCAGGCCTTTCCCGTTTCGATATTTTATATAGAGCAAAATATGAGCCAAAGAATAAAACGGGATCGCCTAAGCAGTGGTGTTTGAGTAAACCTCCCTCAGGAGACATTCCCTACCTTGTTTTCCATCTTGCTTTTAGGGCATGAAACTCCTCCATCCATTGGGCGAAAAATTCTGTAATCGATGAGCTTGTGGATATTCGTCTGGGATCTCTTCTTCCATCCCTTGACATAGAGCTGCTTCCCTACATTGCATCTTTTTGCGATTGTATTTTTGTACCCTGCGTAATACAGCAATTAAATGGGAACACATGGCGCAGGGAATTTCTTGGTTATTCTGTCTACTGAATGCTACAGCTCAGCGATTCCATTTATATGCTGAATGTAGCTGTAATTGTGTTTAGTGAAATGGTGTAACTTTCTTTATCCAAAATTTATTTAATTTAACCTCAATTTCAAAATACTGATTTCTATATACTAACGTTCTTGCCACTAATTGCGAATTAAAAATAATTCTGCCAATAATTTTTAAAAGCGATAAAAATTTCATGTAAATTTTCTTTAGAAAGCATTTAACTTGTTTGATTTCTAAGAGAAAACAAATTTTCAAAAATATTCCTCTGTTCTCGAGTCGCTTGGCTTGTCAAAAAATTATTTCAATTTGGGAAACGTACTCTTAGCTTAATAAATGCATTTCGTATATTGAAAGTTATTGTTTCATATTTGCAATATCTATTAATAATAAACCTTCATAATCATCGTTGTGAAAAATAAGAAAAAGATAAGTACATTTTCAGCCATATTTTTTAAGAACCTTTTCAAGCTTTTCAAAAGTCAATTATTTTTAGATTATCTACATTTGCACTTAGTCTGCTGTAGAAAATGTTATAAATGCTTTACTGAATTTAAAGGAAATTACGCTCTCAAATTTTAGATCCTCGCTTGCGCTTGCGTTACCCAGTATCAAAGGTGAAAATTAAATGCAATTTTCAGGTTTCATACAAAATTTTATTACCTAAAACTTGGTATTACCGTTTCGAATCACTGAAATAATAAACTGAATCTAATTTCTACAGCGTAAGCTGACTTTTCTCTAAATTGAATTTAAAACAAAAGATACTTAGATCATATTAGACAATGTGTTTGAATCATACCGAGTGTCGATAATAAATTCTTTCTATACTCTTGCGACTCCGCGTCCATTTTAATAGGAATTTGTGTTTTATTTACAAAAATATTTCTTTCCATTCAAAGTCCTTAAATCCCACTGCACAGAGTGTACACAAATGGAGTGACTCGTTAAAAAATTAATAAAAAACTTGTTGGAACTACGGGTTTTTTTACTAAGAGCACATCTCAAAAAGTTTTTTTTCAGATAGGTAACGCGGCGTTACGCCGTTCTAAATTTGGTACAGCGAGAAAATTCCGTACTCAATGGCTACCTATCAGCAGAAGCCGATGCGTGTTTTCTGGTTTCTTTTTTTAGTTTTTCTTGAATATCGCGGAAACTCTTCAGTTTTCACACTACATGTGAATTAACAAATTAAAGAGCTACAAATACATGCTTTTATTTTTCTTCCAGTTTTAAAATTTTCTCAGATAATAGCTCTAAACAAATTCTTGATTTCCAGTAATTTAAGACCCCCTAGACCACCGAAATGGCATGTGACCTATTGAAAAAAACTCATTTAACTCTTTAATCCCGAGGCGACTTTTTCCTTCTAGCTCCTTTAAAACCGGGACTTTTTGGGAGGAAATGACATGAATTGGACTCTCCCAACCTGGGTGGTCATTTACCCCACCACTCCAACCCATCCTATAACCTTCCCTTAAGGCGCACGGAAATGGGCTGTGATTGGCAGCGATAATTGGGCCCAACCTACCAGCCTCATTTCTGAAGCTATCTCAGAACCTCACCTCCCCTCCCCTCAAAAGAAGCCAACCACCTCAGACTTGCCTTCGTCATTGTTAAGGGGAAATTTTTAAACCGCCCGGGACCGACTCGATCGGTGTTAGAGGGTTAAAAAAACTTATTTCTAACATTTTTAGTTTTTTTTATTAATTGTTGAAAAGAGTCACTTCATTTGTGTACACCCTGTTTAATGCTTTGGATGGCCCCATGCTGTCATCTTTTAATTATATATAATTAATTATACTAATTTAATATATAATTAATAAATTAATTATGTATAGTGTTATATAATCCTATCAAGAGTATTAATCTCGATTTTTGTGAAAACTGGGTTTCAAGAGGCTATATAAAGATGAGTTTCTGATTTTTAACCTAAAAATGAAAAGTTAAAGGACGGGATACTGCAAAGAAGAAACCGCCCATCATACTGCAAACCTCCCCACAAAATTCTAAGCAGATTTGGCGGTGCAACATCAAGTAGAAACCTAGCAGCAGTATCTGCACAGCTCCTGGCTTAGGAGCATCTTAAGTATTTATTTGCTGGGAATGCCTCTGATTTACGGAATTTTTAGTAAAATTTTTTCCATTGATGAGCAGTATGACGATCAAATTATCTACTTTTGAAACAAAGCAAGTCACTTCTCAAATTTTTGGAACTAGCAGGGAGCAGTTCGCATGTTTAAGACTAAATAACAACTGGTAACTAAATAACTACTGGCAATCGATATGGGACTAGAGACCATCGTGAGCGAAAGCAACTTTGGAGACTTCTGGGTTCTTACTGATAGCCGTAGCTCAATTTGACATCCTAAAAACTGGACCTACATAGGGGATAAAACAAGCTTATCCATCTTACGAAAATTGAAGCTCATCTCCCTTCAGCATGATGTACATTTTCAATGGATCCCTTTGCATGTAGGTATTCACGGAAATGAATTGGCCGACAATCTTGCAAAGGAGGGCTCAAGTCATCCCATCCCCTCCTCTTCACAGATTACTTTCCTAGGACTATTTTCGCGGAAAAAAGCCCAAAACAAGGAGGAGTGGCTGTATGACTATCAAATTGTTTACTTTTGAAACAAAGCAAGTCACTTCTCAAATTTTTGGAACTAGCAGGGAGCAGTTCGCATGTTTAAGACTAACAAGGAGAGGTCACGACTTGGGAAATTCAATTCATGATGAAACTTCGCATATTAGTAGCATACCATTAGGGTGTTCACCCATAAATCTAAAAAAGTGCAATGCACAGTCAATTCGGAGGAAATGGCCCTCAAACTTTGGGCACAACTTATATACCAGTAACTCTTTACAAGCAACCAGTGCTCTGATAGCTTAGATGTCAGCGCACTCGATTACCATTCGCTAGGTCCGCAGTTCGGTTCTAGCTGCGTTTTTTTCAATATTATTCCAAATTAAATTAAAGATTTAAAAAATATTTTAAATTAAAACGTTAATTATTTTTGTGCAGAAAATAACTTTCTTGATACCTTTCATTTTCATGAATAAGTTCTTCATCACTCACAGTAATTTTTTCAGCCAGGATGGCCAAAGTATTTTGGAAATTTTCTTCACCCATCAACATTGCTTCATGAGAAATTGAAGCTGAAGATTCTGATGAAATTAAATTATTTTGAGCCAGTAAACCTTGATAATAAATAACAGCATCTTTTAAGCTCAACTGGGACACTTCACTGTATAGTGATTCTTGTGTGGTTCCATCTTCAACCTCCGACACACTAGCAATATTATAATTCAAAGACATTTTCACTTTAGAATATTTTAACTGTCTGTATTATGCTAATTTAATCAAAAAGCAATGCGAAACACTTCAAAATCCAAGGTGAATAACCTCGTTTGTTGAGGGTTTCTAAAGGAATAGAAGTAAAAGCACTGTCGAAGAATTTCATACGATAATGAGTAAAGCCATTTATCCATTGGTCCCTTTTCAAATATTGAAATTTCGGACCATCTGCCTACGCATTTAATAGATTAACACCTGCTCTCTGCTATTTTTATTCCAGAATTAAAATATTGGACCATCTGCATATGTATTCAATATATTAACATCTGCTCTCTACCGTTTCCAAGATAAAATAAGAACGAAGAATTTGTGAATATAAAAACCCAATAATTTAAAACTTTCAACGAATTTAGAATGAGAATTTTAAGTATAGTTAATATTTATCACCATTAAAGATGTATTTATAATTATTTTACCTTTTATATATTATTTTTATTATTATTTTATCCGTAATTCAAGTATCATATAAATAAAGTTATTTTCTGCATAAAAATAATTAAAGTTTTGATTTAAAATATTTTCAAATTTTTAATTTAATTTGGAATAATTTTGAAAAAAAATAAAAATAAGGAAACCTCAGCCAGGACCGAACTGCGGACCTTCCGAATGATAAGCGAGCACGCTGACATCTGAGCTATCTGAGCACTGTTTTCTCGAGAAAAGTTACTGGTATATAAGTTGTGCCCAAAGTTTGAGGGCCATTTCCTCCGAATTGGCTGGCCATTGCATTTTTTTAGATTGATGGGTGAACACCCTAATGGTATGCTACTAATATGCCAAGTTTCATTCCGAATTGAATTTCCCAAGTCGTGACCTCTCCTTGTAAATAGCAACTGGTAACTAAATAACTACTGGCAATCGATATGGGACTAGAGACCATCGTGAGTGAAAGCAACTTCGGAGACTTCTGGATTCTTACTGATAGCCGTAGCTCAATTTGACATCCTAAAAACTGGACCTACATAGGGGATAAAACAAGCTTATCCATCTTACAAAAATTGAAGCTCATCTCCCTTCAGCATGATGTACATTTTCAATAAATCCCTTCGCATGTAGATATGCACGGAAATGAATTGGCCGACAATCTTGCAATGGAGGGCTCAAGTCATCCCATCCCCTCATCTTCAGAGATTACTTTCCTAGAAATATTTTCGCGGAAAAAAGCGCAAAACAAGGCGGAGTGGCTGGTGCTCCCTCGCACCAGTGGTACAAGGGAAGAAAGCCGGGACTTGCCCTATCCCTTCCATGCGACAGGCAGTCCAGTACCTGTCTTTCACGACTTGCCAGCAGCCACCTGAATTGCCTTACATATTCTGAGGGCAACAAGATCTACCATCTCTGCCCTAAATGCCAGCAACATCAAGCATCGCCCAAACGCATTTTGGACTGTCTAGGACTTGACTGGAAGGAAATTTATTCTTCTCCCCTTTTAGTTATTGATTTCATCAAAGTCAATGGATTCCTTGTTCTGGTCTGACTCCATCAGACTCGATTGGAGATTAGTAACAACAACAACAACAAGATAAACTATATCTGAAAATTGATTAAAAGCTGAACCTAAATTTCTCTATTTTCATTCTGCATGGAAAGTAAAAATTTATTTTTATAAAACTGTCTCTAAAACAGATATGCTCAATCGATGGGGAGCAATTCCTTACATTTGTGCAAAGAAAAGATTGATCATGTTGGAAAAATTTTTAAAATAAAGGGAAAAAACACACGAATTATTGACACCACCTTAAAGAGACAGTCTTTTAATTCAAAAAATAAGATACTGTGCTTAAAAATAGTCAGCTATTTGCATGCATTACAGAAAGCAATCGATAGAAATTGAATAAAACTCTATATTTTATTGCAAGGCTAGTACGACTAAAACTTATATGGAAAGACAAGTCCTTAATATTTAACCCCAAAACCGCTGCGCTAAACCTACTAAAAATAATCGAAATGAGAATATTGTGATACAAGAAAACTACATTCTTGCTTAGTATTCTGAGGCAGAAAACAAATTTCGATTATTTGACTAAAATCATCTAAATGTTTTTATCAGTGTTCGTTGTAGCCTCTGGGAAAGAGAAAGGAAGCAAAGAGAAATCTCTGACTATTACAGGATGGAACCCTGAATATAATTATTACAAATCTATCACCTTAGGCATCGATCTTACGTATATTGAATGAGGAACTCTATGTTTCCCTCCATATCGGGTAACAGCGTCAATTGCTAGGGGAGCAAATATAGATTGATCCGAGAAGAGTACAGAAACTTCTCAGGAATTCCTATTAACGTATCTCCTTGACTCCCTCTTCTTCTACATGCATATAATCAAATGAATACCGATGAACAAGGGACGTTTATATAAGCAACTCTGTATCCATTGAATAGTGAAGTACCAATAGATGCGACTGGAAGAATATATAAAGCAAAATATGAGATTTGTTTTGCAAATAATTCATTGCGATTAGGCTTAAACTTTAAAGACAATTTATTATTTTATATCCTCAAAAGAACTAAAAGCGCTTTGTTTGAAGACAACTTAGCCCATCATGAATAAATTCATGTATGTCTTCATAACCTTTACATTACTATCTAAATGAAATCTCGATTTTGAATAAGGAATAATGATCCCATTTTTCAAGTACCTGGAAAATAATAACTGTAATCGTTTTCGATTACAAGCGGGACTTTCATTCTGGTTGTTGTTTTCAATTCAATTAATGCAATTATGGGTCAAGGACTTATGTTAAAGGGGAAG
The DNA here is from genome assembly GCA_013235015.1 of Araneus ventricosus. Taxonomy (NCBI): domain Eukaryota; kingdom Metazoa; phylum Arthropoda; class Arachnida; order Araneae; family Araneidae; genus Araneus; species Araneus ventricosus. The sequence continues at coordinate 3,072,182 of BGPR01000017.1, read as the reverse complement.
ATCGACAGCTTTTGTTAATCAAGGCGACCTTGGAGCACATAGGTAGAAGTCTGAATTCAGCTCCAGGTTAGGTTACTTTCTTGGAGGACTTTTAGGAAAGATTGGGTCACATTCGTATTTCCCTTCGAGAAAAATCCGGAAAATTTCCAACAACCGTCCTGACAACAGCGAGCAATACGGTCCTAAAGACCACATCGGTCTACTAGTTTTTGAATAATACTAGGATAGAACTCTCAACCATCTGATTGCAGTTCCTCAACCATGCCGACGCCTTAACCTACTAGGCAACTCACGAGGTGTCATATTCAATCGATTACGCATTTCACAAGGGGTGATATGCTGAAAAGGAAATTATCTTACGGGTGACTCTGCCGGTGCGTTATTCGAAATCCACTTAGAGAAAAAGTGAAAATTGAACTTTCATAATATCAAAAGAAACAAACAGAACATTGTTTCTCCATATTTTCCTTATTTAAGCTGACAAAAAGATGCATTCAGCGGGATTTTAAGTGATACAAGAATGGATATACAATGGAAGAAATGTCAAGTTTTAACCCCTTAAGTAGTATGGCCGGGCATCGAATCACCACAATTTTAAACTTATAAACTGAAACAAAGTTATTCACAGACGTTGTAATTAGATATAAAACTTACGTGGAATCCATTAACATTTAAACTGTCCTTTAGGTTCTCAAATGAATTAAAATGACACCGCATTTCCAAAATAGAATGTGTCATCCAATTAGATAGTTGAGAAAACAAACCAACCACTTAAGGGATTAATTAAAAAATGACTATGCACATTTCTGGGAGAAAAAGATGAAGTTCTTTTCTTGTGACCTACTAATTTTTAAAGGGACCTATTTTGATTTATATATAATCCACTATTTTTGATTTTGAAAAGTTCTCTACATCTACAATGTTAAATTGGCCATTTGCGATGTACCTTCTCTCAAAATCTATTATAGATACAGTGACTCAAAAAAGTATTGGGGCACAAGAAACGCTCAAGCGTTCATTTCGTAAATTTCTATTATTACATAAAAACAAAAGATAATTTTAATAGTTTTTGTATCTAAACACTCTGAGAAATCTATTACAACCATTACAATTAAATACAACTAATATAGAAATGAGCTATTTGAAATGGTTCGTCTGTAACTACGAAATTGAGGTCAAAAAAGTATTGCGGCATTCAGGAAAACCAGCTGGATAAGAAGCCAATTCTGGCAGAATGTCTGATACAACTGCAAATAATATTGCAAACCTAGAAAACACTAGTTAAGAAGCAAAATGCGGGAGATAACTACGTTAGTTCATCATTTTCATGGTAGCATGGGTCGAAAAAATCAGAGATATCCAATGGCATCGGAGAACTTACCATTTGTCATTGGAAACGTGGAAGCTCCGAGAGAAAAATTGGTGAAATTGTAAATGTAAGTAAATCTACTGTACATAATATAATTTCGAAATACAAGAAGACAAAATCAGTTAAAAACAGACCAAGAACAGGTCGCCCAAGGTGTTTCACTGAGCGTGAAGAAAGGTGGATTGCTAGAAAAGTTATTTGCAACCCTAAAACCAGTGCAGTCAAATTAACTTCAAAAGCCCAACAAAGTTTTAACGAGTCTGCTAAACCAGAAACGGTCCGGAATATCTTGAGAAAATACAATTTTCATGGCCGAGTAGCTAGAAGAAAACCATTCCTCAGTAAAGCACATCGAAGAGCTCGTTTAGAATTTGCTAAATCCTATATTAAAAAGCCTACGGAGTTTTGGAATTCAGTTTTATTTGTAGATGAAAGTAAATACAATGTTAATGGAAGCGATGGGAAGCAAATGGTATGGCGAAAACCCAATAGTGAACTAGAAATGAAGAATCTGACTCCTTCTGTAAAACATGGTGGTGGTAGCCAGATGGTCTGGGGCTGTATGAGTGCCGTGGGTGTGGGGAATTTACATTTTATTGATGAAATGATGGACAAATATATATATTTAGGCATTTTAAAACAAAATTTGAAACAGAGTGCTGAGAAAATGGGCATATTGCCACATTACAAACCCTATCAGGATAATGACCCAAAGCACAATGCTCATATCTGCAGACTCTGGGCTTTATATCACTGTTTCCAAGTAATTAGAACTCCTACACAGAGTCCGAACCTCAATCCCATTGAGAATATTTGGGGCCATTTGAATAACAGAATTCGTAAATTTAAAATTTCCAGCAAAAATGAACTTAGAGAAAAACTCATGTCTGAATGGGATAAAATAGAAGGAAATGTTTGTGCAAATCTTGTGAAATCCATGCCTGAACGACTGAATGAAGTCATAAAATGCAAAGGAGGACCAACACATTAAGAAATAATGTTTGAGTGATATAGAACAATTTTGCTTGCGTGCCCCAAAACTTCTTTGACCATTAATTTCAGTTATGCAACAAGAAATGTTCATTCCAGTATTACTGTAACAATACTGTAAATTAATTTTCATGTTTTTGGGTTTTATTTAGTCTACAGATATGACATGTACAAAAAGCATTTGGTTGAAATAAAAAAAATGATTTATTCTTTCACAAAATGTTTGATAGTTTATTCTGCCCCAATACTTTTTTGAGTCACTGTAGGTATTTGAAATTTTTTATGTGAGTAAAGTTCATGTTTCCCATCATACTGAAATGAGCTTTTGTTTAGTTTTGAATTTTTAAATTTTTTACAAAAAATTGAATTAGACATAATGAATTTTAATATGTTTTCCGCATAAAAAATTTCGAAAAAATACATTTTTTATTTTTTGAAAAAAAAAACTCATTTCAGTATATATTAGAAAACATAATGAATGTGTAACAAAAAAATTGTATCCCTCTGAGCAGTCGTTTCTGAGAAAAGTTACATCGCATATGAAAAACTTCATTTTGAGAAAAACGCATTTTAATGTAAAAATATGTACTTTTCAGAACATTTAGGCCCCATACTCTAAAGGTTCGATGTTTTTTTAATGTAATTATTTTCTATATTCCTTTTAAGTCTTTTTTCTGTCTCTTTCTCCTTTGTTGTCTGTAAATTAGAGTAATATTCAATTTTTATAGTCTTTCTTTATCGAGGAGTTTCACGGCATTTTTCATATAACATACAGGTTCTATACTTATTTTATCTCAAAATTTCCATTTTTTGAGATTGTCTTTGTTAAATATTCATATGGCATCATATATACCCAAAGAAAAATTTTCTATTTGAACAAATGTGTACATTAAAAAAGGACAACGTATATTATTTATAATCGCATTTGAGTTATTGGATCTTATCAAGCACGCATTTCTTCAAAATCTTTGAATTTCACAAAGCACAAAAAATTTGTCCCATGTATTCCACAACAGCAACCGGTAAATTATTTTTTTATAAAGGTAAGTCTTCCCGAACAATTCAATCTTTTTTAACTTGGGAAATGCATCTGTCTCTGATAGTCATCACATTTTTTTCCTTCTTCGGTAATGTTTTAAAACTAGAATTTTCGCACTTCTAATTCTCGTAGAGATTAAAATAAACCGCTGTTAGAAAGACAAAAATGTGTAGAGAAAGGGCAAAAGTCTCATATTATCATTTTTTTTTAAATTTTAAGATTCTGACACCCCTAAAGAAAATACCAGTTCTACTGTTTATATTGGTACTGAAAATTTATTCATCTAGCAATTGCTTCAAGTATCGCAAAACTATTGGCATCAAAATATGGATATTCATTAGAAATTCTTTATAAGTATAAGGAGGATCCAAATGAAAATGAGACTGTAGTGCTAGCGCGTTATTCCAAGTGGTAGAACTTTGAGATTTCTGTGGTAGAGAGTTCTGTATGTCAGGACAAATCTGATATAAAACGGTTAGTGCTGTGTCATTGCTGCGTGGATATGGCTGAGCCACGAACAGGTCAATCACACGTCATTAGTTTAGAAATGACTGCGCAGTCGGGAAACTGAAATATGTAACATATACTCAGTCCCATACGTATTCTTCTTTGGGGATTTCACTAACATCTTTTGCTGGTAAAAGTTAAATTACTTCGTGCTGAGCCTATCTGGAGGCTAGACACATACAGCCAAGGTACGATGCTACTTGTTTTCTTGCTTTTATTTCATTCAACACATCGCCACAAACCGTTTTATACAGGAATTCTCCTGACATGCATAGCCATCTGCTAGAGAAAGTTTTACTTTGGGGTATAATGCCACTGGAACCTTAGTCCTATTGTATAGCAAAGGATTTGGAAAACTTCCGAGCTTTTGCGCATGCGCCGGGCGGAGTTATTTTCATCAAAATAGGGGGAAAGTGAAGAATGGAAGAGTGATGTTTACATTTTACGGAGCGTGATCTAACAAAGAACTCCGGAAATGCGCTCATATGACTCATTGCGTGACATCCCTTTCCGGTGTAAAATCGCCCAAAAGTAGTAGTCTAGGAATCCGTTGCTGAACAGTATTTTCATTTGGGTACCCCTTATGTAACTTATCTATCATCTGAAAACGTAGAAAAAATGTAAGATTCCATAGCTCGAAGACCTGATAGCAGATAATATATTTCAATAAAACGTCACATGCTAATAAACATTATATTGAAAATATCAAATTTGGGATCGCAGCAAGGCTATGATTTTCTGAGGAATTTATACTTCCTTCCTACGCTTAAAAGGAGTATATCTCAATTTTCAGATTTTTCCTACTTAGGTATGCTTGTGAGCAGCACACAAACATTACATTTTTCTTTAGTGGTTTTCTACTATTTCTTAATATGATACGACCTTTTTGCTGCGGAATAATGTCGGGCAGCGCACAAACATTACTAAGTAGGAAAAATCTGAAAATTTAAAAAAAATTAGATATGCCTTTTAAGCTTAGGAAGGCAATATACTTTTACTTCAAATTATCTTCAGTGTCTGATAGTGGTTCAATACTTTACATTTTATTTTTATTTGATTGATTAAACTGAATTGAATCGAACGATTCAAATTAAAAATCTTAGTAATTGCCTATGTGAATATATATGACTTATTCTTTGATGTGTATTAGCTGAAAGGGAGACTCGCTTGATAAGAGTCTGCTTTCCTTTAGATTGCTAAATTTATTGATGTCACGCTTTTAAAAATATTTTGTCTATGGTAATGACTAGCAATGGAGAACTAAATTGTCTCAAAAATTCTGACAAAATGTAGACTTCTTTTTCTTAGAACATCCATTAAAACATCAAGAAGATAATTTATTTGAAACTTGAAGAAAACCGTTTGAGTTAGAGCTGTATTCTCTTAAACAATTGTTATAAGGGCAATTTTTTATAGTATCCGCCTTTTTATAAAATGCTTCTTTTGTATATGATTTCCATTTAATAAAAAAATGAGATATTGATCGGTATCATGGCTAAAAAAGGAAACATCAGATAATATATCTAGTGTACAAAAAATTTAGTCATAAACTTTAAATATTGCTGAAGAATTATAAGACTGATAGCAAAAACACCCAAGTGTTTTCAATGCCGGTAAAAGTCGCAAGATACTTGGAAAATGAGTAATTTGGGCATGAAATTGTTTAAAACATACAGGGTGTCCAGAGAATAAGACCCTGATTTCAAAATTAAATATCTCAGAAACAAATATCAATAGAAGAATGCGGTAAACGGTATGTTTATTAGCTAAGCTGTAAAAATGTTAGACGTAAATTTCGAAAATTTAGTTACAAAAACAGTTCACAGATGGTGCTGTACGCCGAAAAACTTGTTCTTTGCAAGCAGTCTAAAAAAAGTGAAGTCAAGCAGTCTTTGCAATCAGCACACAATGTTTTCAAAATGTTCACCATTCGAAAAAATGAGGTGGCGTAAACGAAGAATGAAATTTGACATCACATTCTTCAATGTCTCAACGGAAATGGAATTGCATGCCACACAAACCGCAGATTCAAGGTCATCCATCGTAGAGGGATGGTTCCCGTAGACTGTGTCTTTCAATTCCCCCCTTTCAATACCCACAGAAAGTAGTCACAAGGAGTCAGATCGGGCGAATATCGAGGCCAATCCATTCCTGTGCCAGTAAATTTGGGATAATCCAACGCAATTACTCTATTCCCGAAGTATTCATCAAGAAAGCGAAACACCTTTTCTGTACGATGTGGTCGAGCCCCATATTGCATGAACCACTCTATTCTTGGTCGATCCTCCCAATGCTGACAAATTGTTCCAAAATCGTAATGTAACGTTCACTAGAGACCGTTTCTCGCATGAAAATAGGGCCGATTATGCCTCTGCTGCATACCACAACCCAAGCAGTAACTTTAGGCGAATGCAGTGGTTTGTTTCTCTTCACACAAATGAGGATTTTCGGAACCCCAAAATCTCCAGTTTTGTTTATTCACGTATCCATTCAAGTGGAAATGTGCTTCATCCGTGAACCAGATGCAGCCAACATCAAATCCTTCATTATCAATCATTGTGAGAGTCTCGTTCGCAATTTCAAACCTTTGTCACACAGCTTTTATGGGCATGACCTGATGACTATGGATTTTGTATGGAAACATCCGTAGGCTGTTTCTCAATATTTTTTGCGTACTTGAACTCTTCAAACCAATCTCTGATGTAATTCTTCGAACAATATTCCTTGGGGTTTGCTGAACAATTCCAGAAACTCTTTGGCGATATTTTCAGAAATACCACAGTTTGCCTGGGTCCAACATTTCCCACTCGATTATCATCCACGCTGCCTGTCCGTTCGAATTTGGCGAAGAGCTTGCGAATGTTTTTGCATCGGGTCCTTATGGAACATTAAATCATTTTTGAAAACTGCGCCTTGTTGCATAGGACTGCGTTCTGATCTGTGATATTCCAGTACCAGAAAAACGCGTTGTTCAATGGAATACATGATTTCAACCTCTACGCTAACCGCTCTGGAATGGGAAGCACAATTTAGAAGCAATTTATAGTGTTGCGATTGCAACGCCATCTGTTAACGGTTTTTGTAACTAAATTTTCGAAATTTCTGTATAACACTTTTACAGCTTAGCTAACAAACATACCGTCTACCACATTCTTCTATTGATATTTGTTTCTGAGATATTTAATTTTGAAATCAGGGTCTTATTCGCTGGACACCCTGTATCAGTTATTGATTTCAAAACTGATATGTTTAATTGTACTATACTAAATATTTAATTGCATGTAACAAATTTGTGTACTTCAAAGTAAATAAAGCAATAAGAAAAAAGGAGACTGCCTTCTGTTTGTCAAAAATGTTTATAAATAGTAATCACTTTTAAAATTATTATAGGCCGCGGTGGCCTAGTGTCAAGGTTCGAAACCCGATTTCACTGAAGATCCGCCGTGTGTGATGCCTGTTGCACGATAAATCATACGTAGTGGCCAAACGTCCTCCCGTTGGTGTGGCGTGGAAGTTTGGAGAGGGGGTACTAGCTCAGGTGTCGCCCTCGTCATCTGACCGTGGTTCAAAATTACGAGGTTCGTCCCCAAATAGCCCTAGTGTTGCTTCAAAACGGGACGTTAATATAACTTAACTAACTAAACTTTAAAAGTATTATTCACATTTGCTATATTTATATTTATGATATATTCTCTAAAATAGCATATTCATGAATGAAGAGTAGCATCAAAAAATTAAAAAAAGATTCAATTCTTTTGCTGATATTTTCTTTGTTTTCACTCCACCACAAAAGAATAATTTAAAAATACTGAACTCAAAGATACATTATGTTTTTCACTGTTTAATTTCTATTCTTAACTGTAGAAAACTGGTTGGAAATTATACATTTCATTACAGAGTAAGCAAAGTATGCATTCATAAATCTTTAAATTATTTCCCATAGATTCCTTTTATATTTTTAAAATTCATTTAAATACAGTTAACTAAGTTTTAAATTTCGTTTCTTCATAAAAACTACTGTAGCAATAAATTACCCAGTATTACATATTAAATCGTCGTAAAATATTCACGATATTCACAATAAAACATTTTCGTTAATTGACGAATTAACTAGGATCTTCCCCCCATTCTTTTCGAGACAACTACTTCAGAAATTTCCTCTCGGTTGAACTTGTGTTGATAATTAGAGAGTATTTATTTTTTAAAAAAACGGCGACAAAAATGATCTAAAGCGCAAAAGAAAAAAATCATGAAATGTACTTTCGTTTCTGAATTAGTATTCGTTATCCTGAAAATTGCGCTAATTAGATGTTAAAGCGTGCGAGTTGTAGAGGGTAAGATCGAGGGTCAACATAAAAAGTATTCTACCTTATCCTAAATAATAGTTAAAATAGCTTAGCTATTCTCTAAATGTAATTATCGTCGCCATTGGAGCGTTAAGACACTGAGGAATTACCGAGAATGAAAAAAAATAATAAAAATTAAAAAAAGCTTTACGAACCAAGAGGAATAAAACGAAATTCGAGCAGAAGGAAAAAAAAATCAAGGGTAGCCCATGGAACAACAATTTATACGAGAGTATTTATAATTGCGTCATTTTTTTACCCCGAAAGAGTCATGCGGAGGTATTATTAATGAAACTTTGCGGGACGGTGATTGATTTTTCTATAATGATCCAGGATACGTTTGCCTTTATATTGCATTAAATTAATGGCTGGAATGTTTTTAAAAATTGCTTCTCAGAGAAACGTGGAATGCTTATTTTAGCTAATTATATTTAAAAAGTTCACATAACCGAGCGTGAAAATACTCAAAAAATATATCGGGTAATCAGATTTTTCTTTATCTTTTATTCACTAAATCAGAGTTAAGTCCTTTATAAAGAGCTTAAAAAGTATTGAGTAATTGCGAATTTATTTAAATGCATTTCTGTAATTTATATAAATAAAAATATAAGGAAACAAAGGATGCTTTTAAAATTAATGGCAACTATATTCGTGAAAAAGAGAAACTCAGAAATATGTGGAATTTTTAATTTTATATAAACATTTTTACATAGTAAATCATAAGAATACTCACAAATATCAAAAATCATATAATTATATATCGGAGGGTATAGAATACTAACTGTTCATTAAAATAATGATTATACTTATTTATTTGATTATACTGATTTTTCTACGTTATTTGTTCATTTCACTGTTAGAGCTCATTATTTTAAGTTTCCATCGTCAAAAAATCACTTGCACAAATGAAGTTAAGTTTACAGAAAATGTTATCCAAGTTTACTTCGGCTATTAGTTATGTAAATCATAATGAATCTCAGATAAATCCTTTCGAAGGTTCCTGGTAATTTAAATAACATTTGAGTAATATGCTTTATCCAAAAGTAGCAATATTTTTCGCATGTTCGGAAAAATTTGATCGAAATTTCACTGAATAAAGGCTATTATGATATTTAATCCGTTTTCGATGTGAGGAGGATTATTTTAGACAGAATTGGTACAAAATGGCACTAGATATGTATTCATTCTTAGGATGTCTTGCAATTTTATCATGAGACACATGAAAATATTATTTTGCACACGCAAATTTTTCTGATAATGCCTAATGATAACATATATGGTATTTTTAAAGTGTTTAATTTTGCTTTTCTGAATTACAAAATTATGCACGTGATTTAACCCCTTAAGGATCGTCTTTTTTTGTTATCTAATAAGATGATCCCTCCTGTTTTGGAAAGGTACTGTCGCTTTCATTCATTTAAGGCATATAATACTTGAGATGCTTATGGATTCTACGTAATTTTTGTGTCAAATTACAAAGCTAATTAATGATTAAATTTTTGTTTAAAAGCCTAAAAATGCGATAATTCGACGCTCGTCAATATGACGGCCTTCAGACTTAAGAGGTTTATATCAAATAATATGGACGTTTTTCAATATCCAGTGCTGTTCAAAATTATTAGAACGTTACAGAAAGCTTCACACTTTTTATTACAGAAAATAAATTTATTTATTTATATTTAAAATATATTAATTTTATTATTAATTCAATCGTATTCATTAGAAGAAAGTTCAAATAACTCAAACTTTATCACAAAATAAGTCAGAATTGGAACACTTTCATACAACTTTAAATTATATGTTGTTCAAATTTATTCAAACATTCAAAAACTTACAACGAAAAAATAACATAATTTTTTTTAAATAAAATATCGGTAGTTAATGTTTAAATGGGCCTTCTCTGGCCTCAGTCACTGCTTTCAGTCTTTGATTCAAGCTATCAACCAGTTTCTGTGTTGTCCCCTGGTGGATACTCCACCATTAATTTTTGATCGTCTCAAAAAATTGATTTTTATTTTTCTCTTTAAAAGAGAATTTCTGAAGCAAAACTAACCATAAATTTTAGATGGGTTTAAGGTCTGGTCTTTGTGGTGATTACTATATTATCTTAATCTTGTTTTTTGAGAAATGATCTTTGTGGAAATATTTGACGTGTGTTTCAGGTCATTATCTTTTTCAAAGATATACCGTCGACCCACACTCAAATTTCTGACGGATTTATTCAGATTGTGGGACATTATATCCACATAATACTTACATTTATTTTATCGTTGATATCAAAATTTCACCAACACCTTTAGATGGAAACAATCCCATACTATCACATTTTCGTCTCAGTGTTTAACTCTCTGCAGGATATATTCATTTTAAGAGCCTCACCTGATCGTCTCCACACTCTTTTACATTTTCATGATCCAAAAATGTGATATTTGCTTTTGTATGACCATAAAAAACTGTCCCAGAATTGTGAAATCTTTGAAATATGCTCTTTTTGCAAAGGCCAAACGCATTGCCATGTTTTGATTTGATATGTATTTAGATGCATGGTCTTCTTCTATGGATACAGCTTATCAAACCCTTAGTTTTTGATTATAAGGCAAACTGTTAGAGCTGACACATTAAATTTCAAACATTTTACAATAACTCTAGACGATATATAGTTTACTTTTAAAATCTCTATTGACGATATATAGTTTACTTTTAAAATCTCTATTGACGATATATTATTCTCTTTCTGTGCAAATATTACATTCGTAGAGTCTTCTCTTGTACTTGTTTTCGGTTTTCTGTGTTTCGCACTCTCTTGTTTTCGATGGATCCTGTCGTCTCATGCTTCTTGTACAAATAGTCGATACACAAAATCGACAATTTATACTTTTTGCTAGGTTTCCATATGATACCTCATCCTGTCGATCTTCATTGTTGCGGTGACGAAAATAAAAAAAAAATCCTTTAAATCTTGAACTGTTGGCTTGATTGCTTCATAGACCAAGAAATTAGATTGCCAAATAAATTAATCTGTTAAAATTATTAAAATTTACCAAAATAAAACCAAATCCAATTCGTATTCACTTAAATATAATCTCAGTCAACAGTCGTTCGAATAATTTTTAACAGAATATATTGTCTAAAACTATAATTCTTTCTAAAAAGTTTTGATATTTCATGAAGTAAGTAAAACTTATACGCATTAATGGAGGATGAAATAAGGTACTAGAAAATCAAAACAAGATAGCAAATTATCAAGTTTTTAAAATTTTATGAACAAAAGATGGAATTTCAACAGTTCGTTGTAATAATTTTAAACAGCACTGAATTTATTCAATTACGGCCGACAGATCGAAAAATATGACTAACGGATTTTGCGTGCTGCAATTTCTATAGATGGCATCCCAAAACGTGAACTGGTAAGTTTTAGAAACATATATACAGTAATCTGGAATAATCTTTCATTCGGCACTGACGAGGGCTCGTTGTTAAGAGGATTCATAGGAGGAATGATAAGGAAATTATTTATAATTTTTCATGGACATCCTCCTATAGATATAAGATGGGTAGTAACATGTATTGCGCATTAAAAGCAGAGTGACCCAATAGAGCAAGCAATCGTAATTGCAGGTAACGTCCGAAATGAACAGAATCTTCAAGACCTTCAACCAAAATTGTCGAAAATGAACTCCATCCTGTGAACATTTTATGGCAGAATGCCAATTTGTAAATGCTAGGTTATAATTTGGTTTTGTTAACGTCCCGTTTTGAAGCAAGACGAGGGCTATTTTGGGACGGACCTCGTAATTTTGAACCACCCTGAGATGACAAGGAAGAGCGCCTGAGCTGGCGCACCCTCTCCAAGCTTCCACATCAGGCCGTCGGGAGGGCGTTTGTCCACTACGTCCGATTTGGGGTGCGGCAGGGCCGCATACATGGCGGATCTTCTATGGAATCAGGTTTCAAACCTAGAACCCTCCAGACCAGAAGCCGGGGCCCTACCACTAGGCCACAGCGTCCCCAGATTCTATTTTGGATTGCTCTCAAGCTGTGCAAACGGTACAGAGCTCCCTAGAAAAGTGACAATGGAAAATGAATGATATGTCTAATAAATTATCATCCTATTTCATACCAACTTACTCCGGCCTCAGTACTCGGGCTATTGCAGCGGCTGTCATTCAGCTTTTCTAGGCTGCCAAGGCGGGCCTAGTGATTCATTTTAATATCTAATACTAACCTCTCTGTGTCGGGAGAACGTCCAAAGAAGCGTTTACTTTCTTCCGATTTTTGCAGATTGTGAAACATGGAATAGGTTTCTTACTGATATGGGGTACGACATTTTGGCCCTGTGTTAGCTGCTGTACTACACTCATGTCCATAAATTAAGGATAATTCAGAATCACACAGAAATTGAACTTTAAAATAAAAATTTCACCTGTAGAATTATCACACACATTTTGAAGAAGAATATGCAAATTACAGGAAACCACCAGATGGCGCGGATAATACGTCACAATGACGAGAGTGTAAGAGAGGTATATAAGGAATGGTGGCAAAGAAGTAAAATTGTTCACAAGCGCTTTAAAAGCCTTTCAGTGCAATAACCGCATAGTTATGGCACAAAGGAAGCATTTGGATGATTTTTTACGTGGTAGAATTATCGGACAACTGGAATGTGGACATACGCAGCTGGAAGTATCCGAGGAACTTGGAATCGCCCAGAGTGTCATCTCCAGGCTTTGGCAACGATTCCCAGATGATGGTAATGTGAGTAGATGTTACAGCTTTGGTCGCCCCCGAGTTACAACGCCGAATGAGAACCGGTATTTGGCAGTTACTGCCAAAAGAAACAGACGGAGCACAGTATCAGACCTGTCTCGTCAGCTCTCTTCAGCTACCGGTACGACAGTTTCAAGGCAGACCGTGTACAGACGCTTAGAGCACATTGGTCTATATGCTTGTAGGCCTGTCAGATGTGTTCCACTTACTGCAACTCACTGTCGCCTGTGATTAGCCTGGAGTAGAGAGCATGCATTGTGGACACCGCAACAGTGGTCTTGTGTGATGCTTTCCAACGAGTCCAGGTTTAGTTTGCAGTCTGATTCTCGCCGGACTTTCATATGGAGAGCGCCAGGTACTCGTTACCACCAAGAGAACACCATTGAACGACACCGTTACGGTGGTGGAGGATGGCTCGTTTGGGGTGGAATTATTCTTGGTTCCAGAACTGACCTGCATGTTCAGAGTGTAACGATGACAGGCCACATCTATCGGGATGCCATTCTGGAACAACATGTACGTTTGTTTCGGGGCGCCATGGGTGCTGAATTTCTGTTTATGGATGACAACGCCCGTCCTCACCGTGCAAACATTGTAGACGAATGCCTTCAATCGGAGGATATCACCCGTATGGATTGGCCAGCATACTCACCGGACTTGAATCCAATAGAGCATGTGTGGGATATGCTTGGCCGACGAATTGCAGCCCGTCAAACCCCTCCCACCTGTCTACCGGAACTTCGGAGGGCATTGCTTGATGAGTGGTGTAATATTCCGCAAGATCAGATTGATAATTTGATACTCAGCATGCCTAGGCGTTGTAAGGCCTGTATTGCATCGTCCGGGAGACATACTCCGTATTAACCATCATACTAACCATGTTATACTGTTTTTTGTAAATAGGTTCTTTTTTGAAATTTGCTCCAGGGAGTAAAAATCGCAATTTTTATTAATTATGTCAAACATATAGCATCTGTTTTGCTCTTTACCTTTTGTTTAATAAATAGACTTTACAAATAAGTCAAATTTGTTTTGCTTCTGTCTCTTTCTTTGCCTGAACTTCATTATCCTTAATTTAAGGACATGAGTGTATTTTGCATGTAAAAAATTGAAGCCGATCACTATAAAAACATTATGGGCTACATGTCCATCCTTTGGTTCATGATCTATTCTTTGGCATACAACAGATTTTTCAAGATGACATATGCTCCTTTCTAAACTGTTAGAGATGTTCAAGGAATGTTCATCTTATCTGGACATTTTAATCCCTTGGCCTGAGCGTTATTGAAGATTTGTGAGGATATTTGGAAGCTAATTATCATGCTTGAACTCAGCCTCTAATAATCCCTGAAGAATTGAAGACTGTTTTGCATGAGGAATGGTTATATATTCTCTTAAATGTTGTGCATGGCATCTATGAATCCGCTGAATATTGCATGCATTGTGCATTTAAATCAAATGTTGGTCAAACCTCTAATTAATAGATTTCCTATAAGTTTTCTTTTATAAATTCCTCCATCAGTATACGATAAGAGGGTGATATTTTTAGAGTTTTAGTCAATTTTGATGAAAAGATAATAAGAAAGAAAGTTCAAAGTAAAAAAGATATTGAACTTGCTTTCTGAGAATAGCAGATAATATATGCAAGACACACCTCGATTTAGGGTTCGCTCTCTAAATTAATCTACTTATTAAAAGCAATTCCTTATACGGTAAAGACATTTCTTTTACACTAAGATTCCTTAATTTTGCATTCTTCTAGATAGATGGTGTCAGTAAGTTTCTATTTACTCAACTGCAGAAATGTCTGTGTGTCTTGCTTTCATTATTCTCTTCCAATTAAAGTGTCTGCAATAGACCAGATCTTTAATGATTGTGCTAAAGTTTTACAACTAAGAGATTCCAATTAAAATTTAAAAGTTCTCATTTTACAGATAAAATAAATCTCAAAATCTAAGGTTAATAAATTGTCTAAATATTCTCACTTCAAACATTACCAATGTTCACATTTCATTAAAGAGAAATGCAGCAGTTAGGGCAACCTTCCAATTATTTGCTTCCAATCAAAAGCGATTTCCTTCTATTAAGGTAAGGGCTTAAATCATTCCAACTTTAAGAGGACTGACTACTCTCTAAATTAAACGAATAGTTCCTTATTCTGCAGACGCTATCAACAGAAAGAGCATAAAGCTTTCTCAAGAGAACAATGTATATGCTTTTCGGATTAAAATCACCCAAATGTATAATAACTTGAATAAATATATTCGAAATATTCAATAAAATATATTTCAGTACCTACGATCTCGGTAGTTGGAGCGGATGAATTGAACTATGCGTATTTGTGTTCAAATGCTGTTTGTTATTTAACAAAAGTGAGGAAATTAATGCTGGAAATTTTGATTGCTTAGTCAAACAGCTTTCAATTAGGCTGAAACAAAGCGTGAGGGTATGCATTTCAATATTATACATTCTCTTGATGAAATAAGAAGTGAAGTCTAGATGATTTTTAATTTATGTGTGTTTTATGATATTTTATACAATAAGGGGATGAAAGAAGAAAGCAGAATTTCCCGGGTTTACCTCAGCAAATTTATGAGTAATTCACTTAGACTAGAAAACTGGCGAACTGTACATGTAAAGAAGCTACATAGTGAAACTTCAAGTTGACATTGCGTAGAAAACTGAGAGATGTAATGCATGTATCTATGTGATTTAGGGCTATAGAAAGAGCTCCATTAAATTAGCAGAATTGCGCTACAAAATAACTCGGTCCTTAAGCGGTTAAATTAAAATTCCTTTCAATTATGTCAATGACTTTTAAATATACCAGTGTAAATATACCAGTGTAATAAGTAGGATATAAACCTATATGAGAGCTCGGGGTTTCCTTTTTCCTTTAAAATAATGCTTTGTCTTTTGTTGGGAAATTTCGGGTTAAGAGAAGCTATATTTGGCGTAATGCAAGCTTCTTACAGAAAACTTCCCCAAATATATTGAATCCATTTCGAATATAGTCCTTGATAAAATGGACTAGAATGGATTCCTTCTTTGTTTAATTCGATTATCTCAGCCTATTTCTTAGTTTTTTTGCTTTCTTTGAATGATTTTGATACATAGTAAATAATTTCCATATATGTCAATAAGTGGTAGCGCAATTCAACTGTGTGTTGCTTATTTCTAATTTAAGAGATAACAATGGGGAACTTCAGCATTTTTTAAAAACACATGAAAGCCATCCGTATTTGTAGAAAAAATCATTCTAATTTCAAATATGCAAGTGAAATTTTACAGAAAAATTTATTTATTTAGATATTGAGAGCGAAAGATGCACTGAAATAGCAAGAATCATGATGCAATCCGAAACGCACTCTCATTGGCCGAGTAGATTCTGACGTAGAGGGTGCCTTCCTTCGCATACTTCTCTTTCCCTAGTTCTGTATTCTGCTTTGAATCAAGGCGTTTGTACTAACTAACATTTTAAAAGTACAGTTTTTAGTTTTTCTACTCTACAGCGTTCAATTTCATAATGGATATTGGTTTTGTACAAGCTAAATCGGATAATTTGCCAAGGATTTTATTACAAGGGAAGTAACACAAATGTTTTGTCAGTACATGTGTCTGTAATTATTCAGTTCCGACAAAGAAACTGGACACAAAACGCCGGCTCGTAAATTATCTCATAAGAAAAGTTGTTTTGACCGTCCCTTCAGTTACCGGAACAGGGCTCTATACTATACAGAAAAGGATTCGCCTTGGAAAAAACGGATAGGTTTTCGAAACCATCAAGCAACAATAAATCGCAGAGGGGCCCTCGGGATTCCGAGAAGACGCTGCGATTTCTGTTGCACAAGCAAGAACAGAAAGATAAGAATCTGATTTTGCATGCTGTATTAAATTTCGTATGCCTACAGAAAAAAAAGACAGGAATTTATTTATTTCAGAAGTTCCGTTCAAAATAATTTCAGGTACGGCATTTTTTAAAAACACACCTGTGACTTTTAAAAATTAATTTTATTTTATATAGTTTTATTTTACTACGTTTTATTTTACTATATAAATTATTTCCTTTGTACTAGTATTAATTTTAAAATACAAGTTTATACTAATTAATATAAAATCTGGTAAAAATAACTTATATAAAGAAATACACTAAAAAATTAAAAATGATAAAACTGTAACCACTTTCGTAAATTGCAAAAAAATAAAAAAGATACGAACAAAGTATCTGTAAGTAGTAAGCCTTCTTTACTGCAAAGTAAGTTTTTTTTCATTATGTTAGTAATTTTTGAATTATATAAAAAAACTATAAATTTATATATTATATATTTTAATTTATATACAATATTCAAACCAGACTAAATGCGACTGATCTAGGAATTTAAGTGCTGCCATCAACAAACTCGAGATGCACGATGAGATAAATTTATCCCACCTTTTCTCAACTATAATAATTCATGCGCAAACTAACTTTTAAAGACTAATTTTGATTTTAATGTATTCATTGAAAATAAAGAATTTATTTTGAATCAAAAGTTAATTCTGCGAATTATTTTGTTGAACTACAAATGAAAACGAATTTTATTATAAAAAAAGTCGTGAATTTAAACTAATTTTTAAGATATTCTTGTTAATTTTCAATAGTACTGATAATTTTTTAAAAAATATAAGAAACATTCGAATATCCATTGAAAAAAAATTTATGCTATAAAATAACATGAGCAAGTTTTTTTTTTTTTTAAAAAAAAGATTCTTAAAGAAGGTGGGATCTTCTATATTTTTACCCTTTGAGGGGCAATGGCCTCTCAAAGGGTAAACAAATAAATTCCATGTAATCAAATGGGAAAAAACTAATTAACTTTAACTATTTGCTTTAAAATATCTTAATTTTTTTGCTGCTAACCTCACCTTATACTTCTTTTAAAAACAAAAAAGATATCGAATTCTAAATTTACTGTGCTTCATGATATACAATTTTAATAGGTATAATATAGATTAATAACTCACATCAAAATGATCTCCACAGACATGACGAACGCTGCTTGCTGATAATTCCGGATTTAGCTTCGGATCTCTCTTCATCGCTTTACACCACTTTTTGCGAATAACATAATTTTTTGGCACATTGATAAATAATTTATCGGGTGCTGTTATAGATGTATTACGACATTTAGGAACACTACAATACTTGTATCTTTCCGACATTATTTTATCTGATGCGATAGTCGGAAAGCATAGAAAAAAAGAGAATTTCTATAGAGCGCGAACGGGAAGGAAGAGTGTTTCTCCCCTGTCTGGCAATTTTGACGTCACACCCGTTTCGCGCCAAAATAGATCGTTTTTCCCGCGTTTTCTGAGAGGCGAACTTTGATTGCAAATTTAAAAAAAACAAAAGTGTCTAGAATTTTTTTCTTAATGTTATTGTTCGTTTCGAAGCATTTTAAATCGATTTAAAAAATATAAAAAAAATGCTGAAGTTCCCCATTGTACACCTGCGCAGCTGCATTTGAAGATGGCGAATATGCTCGAGGAGTGTAGGCTGGAAGAGCAGAGAAATGTTATGCGTTTCTCGTGGGCGAAGGGATTTCAGCGAAAGGATTTCGGCAAAAGGATATTAAGAAAGAAATATTTGATGTGTATAATATAATATTATATGATGTTTTTTTCTTTTTTGATGTTTTTATGTACCCCCCGCTGTACAGATCAGTGCCTTAAACTCTCTGGTTAGGATGTGCCGGCGTGGGCGTATAAATAAGCAAGGAAATACTTTCTGTTTACAGTGAGAATTTTTTTGTCCCGTCAAGCGGTCTGTTGTTACATTCAATCGAAACTTTGGCATGCAATTCGAAGAAAACTTCCAGGCCTATTGACTCGAGATATCTCGTTTCGTCACGACAATTCCAGGCCTCATACAGTTCGGTTAACCGAGGAGAAAATTGATGGGTTTCGGTGGCAACTTCTTCAACATCGGTCTTGCAGCTCAGAATTAGCGCCAAATTTTATCATCTGTATGGTTCGCTTAAATTGCAAGCGTTTCGCGACTGATGCAGATTCTGAACTTGAGGTATATAAGTGGGTGAGACAGCAGTCGAAAGACTTTTATGCAGCGGGTATTGGAAAACTCATAAAGAGATGGTATAAATGCATCAATGTAAATGACGTTATATAGAGAAATAAATGTTTTCCAAGTAAATATCTTGGTTTCCCGTTTTCTTCTTGGCTTTTGCAACCTACTTACTGATTTACCTTCATATTATACTCATTTTCAAGACTATTTAGCGTTACTTAATGGTACCTCGCGTTACTTTATTGGGGTCAACTTAAGTTGTCCTTAAATGTAGTAAATGATATGTCCTTCTCTTTACAAGGGTCTAGATTTATGATGTCTTCAAATACGTTCTCGGAAATTCATTTATTCAAAGAATTAAAGAAAACAAATTACATTAAAAATATTTTCCTGATGGAAATGTAATTGATATCTAATCACTTTAGAAATGATTCTGAATAAAAATAATAAACATGCCCTGAATTCGGTAATTTAAGGAAAATGTGCTTAATTTCATTTCGTAAGAAAGAGAGAAAAATTTCTCTCTCTATATATAAATATATAATGCACTCAAATTTTCAGCTAAAAATAAACGTCAGTAGGCATCAATTTGAAACGGCGTACTTGTTACTAAAATTATAGTGAAGTTTTTAAATGCAAGGGTATAAAAATCATTCCTAAATGTTTGTAAATTTAAAAACTAACAATAGAAATGTTTGTGAGAAATAAAAAAAAACGCCTTTAAATCTATTATTCACAGAAGTTGCATTAACCAGAATGAAAATGGACAAATACGTTGAATAGATAAAATTTTGCATTAAAACCTTTTATAATTCGAAAAAATTTATATTTTCTTTTCATTAATTTTTAAAAGATCCTTTTTATCTCATTTTTAACGTTTATTGACTTACACTGAATGCCTTCTAAGCCCCCCATATATTGAAATTATTTTACGGCTTTTTCAATGAAATCGCTACTCGTGAGGTATAGCTAGGGAATTTGTATTAGAAACACCAATTTCTAGGCGTGGAGCTCAATATCAAGGTTTTCATGGCAGCTCAAAATTTTAGCATTTATTCGTGATTATCGTACAAATAACACATAACACGAATGTAAAATGAGAATTTCTTGGTATTGATGGAACTGTAGAACATTGCACTAGAATTACCTTTACACTATTTCGTAGTGTGATATAAAGCTTGAACTTCATACCTTCTCATGCTTTAAATGTGCCCTCATATGAACTTGCTTTCGATGTATTAAAAGGTTCGGAATGGAGAGAAGAAAAATATGCATTTAATACAAAGTTTTCCTTTATTCAATAAAGTGAACAAGATGACAGTTGGAGAATATTCCTTCAGCCTTAGCTTTTGTTTATGCTTTTATTTTAAATAACACACTTTTCTGAGTTCTATAAAGGGATTTTTGAAATTCAAAAGAACAGAACATTTCTAGAACTAGAACGGCGATTTTCCTTAATTTCATTTGACTATGATGTCAAACATATTTGAACCGTTCAGAAAATTATAAAATGCTGGTTTAACAGTACAATATTATTAAAACTTCTTGTTCCCATTTAATGTGCCGTTTCGATTCATCTTTAAAATGAATACAAATACGATAAACAGTGTGAAAGCATGAACTGGAAAGTGCTCTATCTAGCTCAAATTGTTTCTTGAAAGATGAATTCTTCATAAAGTTGTTGGCCCACTCTAAATCTATCATTGTGAGTCAAACATCCTAATATTGGTGTGGCGTGGAAGTCGGAAGAAGGGGTTGCCGTCGTAGATTCGTGAAGGGACGTTGAAGTAACAAATGCATCCGTCCATAAGGTATCACGGTGTCCTGGTGGTAAAGTCAGAAACCAGAGGATCTTAAATTCGTGACTCATATCTACCGAAAGTCCAATTATTTTGAATCCATTTCCAATAAAGTCCTTAGCCCTTGATAAAATGAACAAGAATAGATTCCTTGTTTATTTAATTCGATTCCCTCTGAGTGTATCTTAGATTTTTGGCTTTCTTTGAATGATATTAATTTCCATTGTTCTTCGCTTTTTGTTTGCAGCTGCAATTGCTCACTACTTAAACATTGTCTAAATTTTATTGTTTTAATTTAGTTATTTTGTTGTTTCTGTTTAAAGTTTAAGTTAAATTTATTATTTTTTAAATTATTCTACTTTTTCTAGTTGCTTGTTTTTAAGCTGTATATGAAAGCTCAACTTGGACCAACCAGCTCCCTTTCGAGCGAACAATGTTGATTTAATTGACATTTTAGGGTAAATCCTTGTGTAAACGTTTAGTTCATTTGTGGGTTATGTTCATCTAATCAAAATGATTTAGATTTAACCGATGTAATGTTTTTAAAATTTATATGTTATTTGAAAACAACGAACGTTTGCCACACTATGGCTACCCTTGCGTCATTAAGCTAAACCAATCCAATTGTAACCAAACCGCCTTGTATGTTTACCTGATGCACATTAAACTTATTGAGAATCAAAATTGGTGTGTAGTGAAAGTTTAAAGAGTAGGGTGATTGCTCAGGTACTGTCTTTCTGATCTGACAACATTTCGAAATCGTTTGGTCTCCCAAAATATCCATCCTGTAGCTTCAAAATTGGACGTTAATCTAACTAGACTAAACTGAACTAAACCATCTCTTCATAAAGTTGTTAACAACGCAAAATACAAATCGAGCACAATTAAATAGAAGATATAGATGTCGAAGCCAGGCCTCCCCCGAGTTTAATATGGACGTGTCTGAGAGCCGTTCGAGGCGGGAGGGAAGGCTTAGGAAACTTCAATCTGCCCTCGAGCATGAGTGCATTAATTTGTTCCCAGAATCTGTTTAACATCCTTATAAACAGCTTTGGAGAATGTGGTGGCTCATGCGAATTCGAGAAGGTTCCGAATCATAATCCATGTTAATGCACTTACTCTGGGGACCGTGTTTCAAGGTTTCTTGTTTATTTCATGTTTTATGCTATTATAAAATCCTCCAAGATCTTCGTATTGTTATTTGCAAGCAGTCACGGGAATGCTCAATTGGTTATGGTTATATTATTTTCTGATCGATCGCAATCGGGCATTTTCATCGATTCAAGCTTAAATAAAAGAACAAAATCTGTATAATTCCTTTTAAATGATAATGGAAAACAGAAAAACGGCCTGTTATATGTAAAAGAATTAAGATTCCTTTTTGGTGGAGTTCCGTAACACAAAGCAATTTGATTATATACATATTTTGACATTTTTCGTATGGATATGATTAATCGCCATAATTTTGTAAATCAGGGAAAGGTAAACAATGAGCCAAATTAGAATGACCAGTATCATTTACAAGCAGATTACCTTTTAGGAGTCAATATTTTGGCCTCGATTTGTTAAAATATATTAGTAAATTTAACCTTACATCTGGAATTACACAGCATGTCTCATATTTCAACATAGTAAAGTATGGCGAGTTCTGGAATAGAAGAATTCTTTCACTTGATGCTGAAATTATGTTCCGATCAATTTTCTACTCGCTTAAACTACCATACTATTTCAGTACTTACTATAAACAATTCATTAATGAACTTCTCATTTTGTTGACTCCCGTATTTTTCCTTGTTGGCAGCTTGCGGAGCAGGTTCACCATACTATTTTCAGAATGTACGGTTGTGAAATATCCTTCTTTCGCCTCTATCACCATGGAGTGCAGCAATTGCAATCCTGGTTCTACGAGACCTAAATGAAATATCTTTCTTTCCAAAAATAAAACTGTTGAATTGACCTCCATGACATTTATTTTTATATATATTCAAAGGAATATAATTTTATCGTCTCATTTATATCCCTTAATAAGAAGCCGATACCTACTAAGATTTTCATTTAAATGGTGATATTCGATGTTTTAATTAACTGTTCTGTAAACAGATCGATGTTGTTGATTTTCGTAAGTCAATTATTTATGTTTAACTTTTTTTCTATTACTATTATTTTATCTTAATGCATTTTGAATAATTACTTCTAGGTTTAGTTTGTAAAAAGGAATTAATTATGCTTTGCAGCTTGTTATTATTTCATAGCTTTTAAGTTTTGTAATTATCCCTTTTTTCAGTTTTGCTTGATGATTGAATATTATGAAAATCAATGTACCCTTTTGAATGTAAAAGAAATTTTAACTTAACTGCATATTTGTCACAACTTGACACTTTTTTAAATGGAAACAGACACTGAAAGAGATCACTTGCTGTTAACCGACGTTTTCTGAAGTTTACAAAGGGGGTAGGATTAAATTTCTAGAAAATACCTTTTAATCGGTTAAAATCCGAGAGATTATGCCAAAATTAAAATATTTAATGTCGCTACTTCAAAATGTTTTAACTAGATTTCAACAAGCTACGTACATGAATTTTGATTAAGTAGCAGTCAACTTTTCTTAATTTTTTTCAACATTATAAGGTATTGCATTTAAATACCAACGCGCTCTCAAATTATCCTTTCTCTAAATTGTCTCTAAGGATTAGATATTAAAAAAGCGCTTGCTGAAGAACCCATTAAAATTTATGTACTCTTGATGGTATTTTCGCAGTTCCGTAATTCCTGTGGGTATATTATATAGCAATTTCTTTCAGAGCAATATTGTCCTTTATAAATGTTCTCCAACTATAAAAGTTATTTTAGAATTTCATATTGGATAAGAAGCTACCTGCAACTTAAGACCATTATTACTCTAATGTGTTTTTTTATTGTTTCCTTGTTATAAACTTAATTTCAATAATTCAAATAATTGTTATAAACTTCCTTAAATTTCAATAATTCAAATAATTGTTATAAACTTCCTTAAATTTCAAAATAACTTCAGCTTTTGTAATAATTACGAAGTGTTCTTATCCATGAATGTAAATTTCTAATGCAGTTTTAGTTACGTTAGGTTAACATCCTGTTTTGAAGTTACGAGAGGCCTCTTGTGGCGCGGACATCGTCAGTTTAAACCGATATCTGAGCCGACGTCGCACTCTCCAAACTTCTACTCTAACAGCAACGTGAGGTGTTTGGGCCCGTGACAGCCGCTTTTATATTCATTAAGCCCTTGAATTGCAATTTAATTAAACTCCTTATTAGGTGCCTCAATTTATTTTGGACATTTATTGCTATTTCCATCCATATAAAAACGAAAAGGAGACCTGAGATACTTAAATGTGTCCAAGAGATATTATTGTCTTTTAAATAAATTGACGGTCTTCGATGGAATCGGGTCTCGCACTCACGATCCTCCGACCCCACAACCGGCATTGATGGGGAATTTCGGACCAGCCTGCAGTTATATCATAAATTTTTATATATTCAGTGTTATCTCCAGGATTGGAAAAGAAATCCATTGAATATGGCTATTTGAGAAAACATTGCAATGCAAATACACTAAATTCAGTAAATAGTGCTTAATCAGTTTCAATGCCCTATTTGTTTTATCATGAATCTTGTTTGATTTTTATATTCGTCACACACAAGGAATTAAAAAGTAATTTTAAACTGTAATCTTTCATTTGAAAGTAAAATAGCGTCGAATGGGATACTTTAGCTTTGTATTTCTTTGACTACTTAGTGTCCGAAATTTCTTTCATGCACTCTAATATTTAAAAATAAAGATGTGCATATTCTATTCAAGTTTGATGAAAATTTCTCATTCTAAAATATTAGTTATAATCTAAAAGCTTAAATCTGACAATCTTCGTGTGAAATCTTAAAAATCTAAATGAAGATATTTATGCTTATTATCATATGAAAAATAAATTTGATAGTAACAATTTTTAAAAACACTTTCACTAGGATAGTGGAAAAGATATTTTATTTTCTAATTTTTAGTAATATTACGAAATCTTTTAATAAGCTTTTCTGAAATTCATTACCAGATGGCGCCACTCGTATGGAATTAAAATTTAACTAAAACATCTATTAACTAATAATTAAGTTCTGAAAGTATTAAGATAGTGCAATTGTCATCAACAGCGCGCAAGTGTGCAAAATTTCAAAACTCTAACACACCAGGAATGGATTACAAAATTCATTCTTTACAAACATGAAACGAGTATAAAGTTAAATAAAAGTGTTTAATAAATAGACTAGTCTTTCTGAGGCAATTTTTTCTTAGAAACCAAACAGTATGATGATGAGAAGAACACTTCGTTTCCGCAGCTTACAGGCTTTTGCGCCAAGAAACACGAACCAACCAACCATCCGCAGCTTAGAAACTGAGTTTTTCACTTTCAGTCTTCCTGCCTCAGAAATATATAAATAAAATCTCAATTATTCCATACCATTTCGCGAGGTACGTTATTATAGAGTTTTTGAACTTATGCACATATTGGTTTAAAATGAACTGCCATTTTATACAGAAAGAATAAAAAACCATCAACAGTTGTCATTTTCAATACAGATTTGAGCCTTTTTATGAATTTCCTTTTGCACACGGTTCAGCATATAGCTGGTGCGATAGCACAAGCAACAGTAATATGCTATTGAAAGACGTACAATGTTGGCGGAAAGGTCGCATACACCTGCTGTTTGAGTTATAAAAAGTATAATGGAGCAGGAAAAAGTATAATGGAGTCATTTTTCGTCCGAAAAATTACGTTTTCTTCTTTTCTTCATGTCTTGTGACATCACAATTTCGGAGAATCCGAACAAGCAAATGAGCATTTTAAACGTTCGGTTTTTCGTGTTAATGTTCACAAGGTGTCTTTTTGTACTAAAAAAATAACGCTCTACAACTTTGTAGTTGACATTTTCCCTCTATTTTGTACCGTTTTCGAGATAGAAACGCTGACTCCAGAGTTTGCCACTAGGTGACGCTGTAAGTGGGCTCATCGCATTGCGCATAGACATTTTACTGTACCTAGACACTACTTGCATGCTTTCATGACTATAGCTTCCATCGTTCTGAAGTTAAGGCGGGTGGCCCTTATTTAAGAGGGCACCCTGTATATCCACATCTTAGAAAAGTTTCACTAGGCATCATATAATGAAAATATTTTATCAGCTCAAATAAACAAAATACAAATGAGTGTGGAAATTTTCTTTCTTAATTCTTAGAAAATAATTAGATTCTTAAATTTATTATTGACCGTCTGCTCAGATAGAAGTTATTCTAGATTTTTCTTGAATGTTTATTTATCTCTTATCATAAAAATATAATACATTAGAATTTGCAAATCTTGGTAAAAGTATTGTTAAATTAAATACAGCTTATAAAGGGTCAATTAGATGCAAATTAATTTCTGAGTTGAGGAACAAAAGGAAACACTTCAGTACAATAAAATTTGTTTTACTTGACAGTACTTCAAAAATAGAAATAGTCTGGAAATCCGTATTTTGTGCATATGAATTCATTTTCTTACACTTAGTTATAATGTTATGTGGCAGATAATTACCAATTCTAGTGAATCCTAGTGTCCTAGTGAATTTGATTTGCACTTTTAAGCAACCGTTTCATAAAAGTAAAGTGTATGTAAAATTTTTAATTGTTTTGTTACATTATCATTTCTTTAATTACTATTCGGAATCAAAACAAGAGGCATTAAATTTAATAAGCAAATTGTAATTATCAAATACTTTCTTTAAAAATAATTAGTTTTGTTCTAACAGAGTAATTACTTAGACTTAAAGCAAAATTAATAACACAATATGCTTAAACTCGAAACAATTCTTTCATTCAAATGCATGAACAGACTTAAAGGCCTATTGATTAGTAAGTTTGTAATAATTTTTCATTTGTTTGAATAAAATATTTGGAATATGGAACAAGCAAACTTTTCCTGTGTTAATTAATTATTAATTAAAAATGGGTAGTTTTAATTAGACATTGAATTTAATGCATGCCTTGTAGGCTCTATTATATATTTTTTTGAATTTACACTGCTTTTCTTATTCTTTTCTGCACTTTATAAACACATAGACAGAGTAAAAATTTGTATTAAAATTTATCTCTCTTTGTTGCTCACGTTTTACTATACGATTGTAATGTTTTGAAACAAGCTTTTAAGATGCATTTTTGCAAAATTTTTTATTTAAATGTTAATTACTGCTTTACTAATATAATGTTGAAAAAACATGCTTTCAAAATTTGGGTTATCAATAATTTTAATTTGAATGCTAAGACAATGATTTACTTAAGATTTGTTGTAACACATATGTACTATCTTGAAAGAAAAAACATTAAACGGCATAAAGAATTAATATACTGCTGTGAGTACACGAAATAGTTTAAATTAAAGTGATGAAACACCCGTATTCTTCATGATATTTATGAAGAAACGCAAGTGCGTTATAACAAAAATAGTAAGAATACAGGCATTTAACGTAAACTATTCCTGATGCTTTGTATATTTATTATACCTGCAAATTTTCTTAAAAGTATGTTTAGTTAGTCATTTTCAGGGCATAATAATTTGTGTAGAATAAAGATGGAGGATATAAATTTTTATCACGTAAACAATACTTTCCAACGTACCTTCTTTTTGATGCTTTCAATTACAATTTTCAAAGAAATGCTCATACTGTTAATAATTATTCCGTGGAAATTGGCTTATTACAAAAATACCAATTTATTCACTGGGTTCTTGATCTGAATCTCTTAAATTGCTTTTGTAAAAATGTAAGCTTTTATCAAATAAATTTTGTTACCCTATAAACGAATCCAATGCATCAAAAAACAAAAAAGGAAAGAAAATATGAATCTCATTTCTAAACCAAAACTTGGACTTAACAGATTTTAAAGGACGGATTTAAGTATTTGCTTTCCTTAAAGATTATTGGAATAATAATTTTTTTTTTACTAAAACCCCTTCCCAAGTCATTAAATCTAAATTGATGTCTTAAATAAAAAAATGGCTTATCGATATGGTCTATAAAAATCAAAACAAACATAATTTAAGTCCTTAAATCTTCCATAGTTCGCAAATAGCAGCACAATGGCTTTAGGAAAACTCCTTTAACCAGAACAATGCGATCGTAGAAAGTAGAATTTTCCAGATCTGAGCAATCTTTTAAACCGACTGCAAACAAAAAGAACTAATCTCTTATTCAAATGGGAAACCAAACATTTCCTCTTTTGTTCGTAACAATCACTTGCATTTTCTCCAAATTGTCATTACTTTGGAGCTTTATCTGAGAGAATGAAAAGTCGAAAAAGGAATAAATTCTTTTGCCGGTTTCACATAAATGTGCCATTAAGCCAAGTAAACTTAGAATCGAGGTAATTTGAAGCAGTCATATGCCATGGAGAGGTTCTTTTGAGATGTCTTTTGTAAGAACATTTATAAAGTATTTTGACCCATTGCTACAGTTTTAATTGCACTGTGTCCCCGGCTGTTATTTGATTTCTGATTGCTTTAATAGATGACGATTGTAGTAGGTTTTTATAATGCTAGCGCACTAGTAAAAAATTAAATCGAATTATGTCCTTATGTAAAATTTAATCCTTATAAATTTAGGTTTGCTTTTTTTCTACGTTCCGTAAAAAAAATCTTATTAAGCCCACCTCAAGAACATAGATGAGAAGAAGACGTGTTTGTAATCAGTTTTTCGATTCCGAATGGGTAAATTAAGTTAAAGGATTTAAGAAATATACCTCTCCCTGTGATGGGTGGGCTCGATGCATGGGACGCGCTGTAATAATGTTTGTTTTGCGTGGTGCCTGGTTATTCAGCTTTCGCCTGTGAACCTTAGCTATGTTTCTCTGGATATGCTAAAAGGGATTTCCTCTGAAGTAGATTGGTGATAGATTCTTGGTAGGAAGATTACGAAGTCAAAATCTGATTCAACCGAAAATCGACAGCATATATTCTTTGCACAAGTTATATCTAACACCCTCAAGGCTATGTAGCATGGAATTTTAAATTGCAATGAAATTGCGTGTATCTTTCTTTTCTTCTGACTATGCATCAATATTACGAGATGCGCCTACAATATCTTCCTTGTAGTTCTCACAACGGTTCGATAATTTAATAAGCACCTTTTACGAAGTTTCTTTAAAAAATTTCATATGATATCATATAATAGTTTTAGCGTATCATTTTTAACTCTATCTATACGGAAGGGCCCAAAACGTCTCTTCAAGCAAAAGACAATGGCCGCCCGAACCGTCCGAATGTCACTGCAAAATTGATTTCTCACCCACGTCTCTTGCTTTCTTCGTGGCTTGCCTAGATGAGTTGGGGGAAAAGGGGGGTTTTCTTAGCATTCGGATAGTGCCAGCTGTCATTGTGGTTTTTGAGGGTGTGTGTGAATTTCCCTTATCTTTGAAAGAGGAACTTGGACGTTCCCGTATTTTGAGGTCCGTCTATTCCAATTGTCTTAGGAATCAGAGGGTTAATGTCGTGTTATTTGGTAACAACCGCGCTGCTTCTTTGTTAATTTTGTGAAGCAGTTTTCTTTACTGATAAAAAGGAAATATATGATAATAAAAGGATAGGCTACACCGTTAAATTTGTGATTGCAGTTACAAAGAGTCATTTCCATGTACGGAGAGGAAAACGGGAATCGCCTTGCATAAAATTCGACTTTACTTTCACATGAGAGACATCTCTCAATTGATTTTTATTGTTGATCCTAGAGTTAATTAATAAGATAAATAAGTAATAAAATAAACCTTATATTCAATTCACTCTTCAACATAAAAGCCAAGAGAGCTTTTCCATGGCCATATTCCTATTCAGGGCTGTAACACATTCGTTGTTGATTACGAGTTAATCAGAAATATTCACTGAACCATTACGACGAGATATGATTATATTATCAATAATTCAGCATTAATTTTTCTATAATTGAAAGCATAGTATTCAACAATATAGAAAGCGCTTATAGCGCAAAGGAAAAGTAAACAGGCGAACTAAAGCCACGACGAATGTATTAACTTCATGCAAGAATGCGCGCCTTATTTCAAAAGTAATTTCATTATTGTGCAGAATTTTTCATATGGTATATATAAAATCATGAAACACATAAGAATTATTGATTTCAAAAATCTCGTATTAGTTTAAATGCAATAATTTATGTGCTCTTTTTAATATGCACTTTTAAAATTACAGTATTTACCATACGGGTTTTGAATTGCATTTGTGTTATTCAGTAATCTAGAAAATTAATTGGAAACTGTGAGTCCATGACTATTTAACTTTATACCGTACTGTATTATTTCAATTATACTTCCTTTCTTTCCTCTTTATTTTGGTCGATTTGGTACTGTTCACACAATGGGGTCAATTCATGCTCACTGGATAAACGTAAAGTGACTCTCCCCCCTTCCTGTTGCTCATAACGGTAAGAACAGTACTTCTATTGACAGAAATAATTGTTTCATTTTTTCTTCATAATTTTTCCTGGCAATATATTTAGAATATTAGAACTTAAATTATTTTTTTCATTAATTCTTAAACTTTAGTTTATATATATATTTTATATCGTTTTCTGTTTATATTCGTCATTCATCTTCATTAGAATAATTGGTGTTATTATAATCAAAATTATATTAATATTTTTATAGTTTATAATATATTTAGTTAATTTTACTTAGATAATTTTTTGATTGTTTTTATTTTTTGCGAGTTAGTTACAAAATATATGTAATAAATTAGAATTTTCAGCACCTTTAAATTGAATCCTTTTTAACGCTGCTTAATTTTCAAAAATAACACATATCTACTTTAATTCAAAGATAAAAAACCTTCTACTTTAACTTAAAGTGTCGCGAGAAACTTCACTTTTCACGAGCCGCTATCCGGCAAATTCCCGTTTGGACTGTATTTAATGTTCGGACGCGTTGCCATCTTTCCTTTTCTGTTATAACATTTAACCGGTTATAGGCTTGGTACGTTTATCTTTAATAGTATGTTTCTCTAATATATCTACAGTTCTTACAATAATCTGAATAAATTAAAATAGGTTACACAAACACATTCACAATCACAAACACACAGACAGACACACACACATTCACACACACACAATCACACACAGACAGACACACACACATTCACACACACACACAGACACACACACACAGCTTTCAGTAACCACGGATTTTAAGTGGAAACTTGAGAAAGATTTTCGTAAAGCAGGTGTCTTTCTTTATCACATTATAACATCCGAAATCTGAACAATGCGCATTTTTCGACTCAAAGAAATTGAGCAAAATGTAAAGAAAGCGTAAAATTTTACGTTTGCCATCACATATATTCGTCACATTGCATATATGAGTCGTTAAATGTGTTGCTTTCGTCACTGAAATTGCTGAATTCTACCAGACACTTTTTGAAACAGTTTAGTGCCTGTTTCTAGATTGAAGTAATGCCAATTGTTAAGAAGAAATAGCGGACCGGCAGTTGGTCGAATGCTGAGATGCTGCGTTGGATGTGCAATCTGCCTTGAGTGCCAATCGCGCGCGCGCGCGATCTGTCACCTTCTACAGTTCCCCCCTTTTTTTTTATTTTAAATGAGATTTGCATTTGGAACTCCCATTAAGCTGGAGTTCTTAATTGTGGAATGATAAATTGTTAAAGGTAATCGCACATTAGTTTATTAATATTAAGGTGGCCAACTTATTACCAATGAAAAGGTGAAAAGGAGGACACAAATAAATTGAAGATAAAAAATATCGAAAATAAAGAAACATTATATTCATTGCAACAATAATACATAATGCATTATAATATGATAAATGAATAATAAAAATATTTGTAACATTATTTATTGTACAGTTTTCAAGGGAGGACAGAACTTGCAAAAGGTGGACGATTGGTTACCTTATTAATATGTGATATTTTTAACACTTGATTGGAGGCAATAGATCTGAATAAACATGCCTGATAAGATGCATCTAACACTTGTGTCATATAACATAGAAATCGTGTCTTAATTATTCCATGCAATTTGACGGGTTATGTTATTAAAGCGTTTCTTATAAATTGCGATTTGCGTCGTTGCAAAAGTATTTGGACTTACACTCAAGCGTTGCATAGAAAAAAATATAATATTTTATATGGAAAGAGAAAGTATCACCTACTGTCAGAGGGTTAATAAATGTATGCATGTCTTTGTTTTGTTCCCCTCCTACATTAGAACTCATTTAAATTTGATAAATTTAAAAAATAATCGCAAAATGTTTGTAAAGTTTTATTAGAAATTTTATTTAACTTTTTCATTTTTCTTCTTGTATATGAAGATGTCCTTTTAATATTTATTTGCACGGTGGTTCCTCATGGATTAATGCAATCTACCCGATTAGTGAGAGAATGCAAATAAAAAAAATCTTTTAAGCAAAATTTATTCTTGAATCTAATGAGGTAAAAACTTTTACTTGTTTAGAAAATGTTTCCACATTCCACAAAAGAGGAATTTCAGTTTGAGAAACAATCGTGAATGCATAACTTGCAATTTCCCATTCAGGTCATGTAAATTCTCCTTCACTCATTAACTCGAAATCTAAAATCTTTTGCATAAAACAGTGAATTTCCCACTTAGTTACAATGTTCAGAGTTTTGGAATTTTAAAAATCCCTGCTTATCTATACCAAAAAACAGAAGAAAATTAATATTTGTTAATCAGTAGAATTCTTTTTATTACTTTTATCATGACTTTTTATTATTTTCAGAAGAGATTTCAATCCATTTTTGAATTTAAGGGAATAATAATTTCTGTCGATTACTTGCCATATCCTAACTTAGTGCTTATTTTAAAACTTGTTTTGATTTCCAACAAATTCTACTTTTAAACAACGCTATCTTTCAAAGATTTTTATCTGACACAGACAAAATTCAACAGTGGCTGATTTACATACAATTGCGAAATAAATTTATAAACGAAATACTTTCCATAAAATAGAAAGACAAAAACCTTTTTATTGCAAATCCCTCGAAATTCAAAAACAACTCAGTAAAAAGTTTAACGTTACTGCAGTATTAGCGACTTCAATAGAAAAGACATATTTCTCGCAAATACACAAATGCTATTACTGTAAAATGATATACAAGAATTACAAGTGACGCATAGTATGTAATTTGTATACTTTTCCAAGAAGATTGTCCCTAAAAACATATACACAATCTTGTTTCACTGGGCTGAGTTCATTTCGAGGAAAAATATCTCAAAACAGCAAAAATGTAGGAGAAAGCTGCGTTTTGGATCGTAGCTTATTGTACGAATTCTGAGACTGATTTATCCTTGTTGCTTTAATGAACATGAAATCTCGTAAAAGTTGATGTGTCTATGTATGCAATAAGAAGTCAAGGCGTCTTTTGCTTTTTTTATGTTTTAGCTGAAGTACTTTGCTTACGCTTTATGATCAATGCATATTCTTTATGGACAGAAAATTTTATGTTTTCTGCCTTTCAACCGAATAGATGATCTCAAAGGCTGCAAATAGCTCTTTCAAGTATTTCAGGAAAGAGTATTTTTGCTAGTTTGTTAAAATATATATTACATTTGTGTGCGTGCTTTCTTTGAACTCGCTTCTTTTATCCTATTTGTGTTTTTTTTTATGAACATGAATATTTATTTCGGAGATTTTCGCTTAAGTTTAGATTTCAATGAAGCTGATATAAAATATGGAAACAAAAATATTCATATTCGTTTCCTAATGTTTTCTTACATTGAAGTAATCTTCGTGTTTTTAAATTATCGAGATCGAATGAGGAAAAGCGATGTTGGAATTAGAATGAAAATGAGATTTCCTTTTTGGAAATATTTTCATTTTATTGATTTAAAAGTAAAAGTATATTTCCTCGAAAATGATTAATGGAGTTAAAGTTAACAAATTTCATATATATTACTAGCGCATAAAACGTTTTATACGCTCATAATTTCTTTCAAAGTTCTTAAAGTATCTGAAGAGCTAAATTAAGCCCGTTTCTTCCAAACCATCGATTTTTATTTTTGTGAATTTTCTTAAATTTTATTTATTTGTGCAGGGATTGTGTAAATGTATATTTCAATTTAGGCCCATCATAAAGACGGGCGTAATTTTTTAATTTATATTGACAAATACGAATTGATTATTTCTTTAGTAATTTTAAAATTCTAAGCTACCATTTTAATATAAATTGTGGGATATAAATATAAATACTGTAGATCTCATAATTGAAAACAAATTCAATGAAAATTTAAATTTGAACATAGAAATCTTATGGAATTTCATTCAATTTAATTATTTTCTATAACTGGCGTATGGAATAAGAAACCTTTTGAAGTATCTGTAGGAAATAAATCCAATTTGAATGAAAACAGTAAACTTTTCTTCATCTTCATTTCCAATTAGTTCAAGTTTGAGAGAACATTTAAAGTGTGTGTGAGTGAATGTGTATATGTGAACCCGTGGGCGAGCATCCCAGTATTAATTTCAAATCTAACATCATATTATGATGAAATGAATCTGATGTAAAATTATTTTAAGATTAACAAATATCTTCAACGAAATTGTTCAAACCATTACAAAGATGAACAAAATGCTTAGTTGTTACTTACTTTAGTATATTTGCTTTCCCTTTATGTTAGTTAAATATATTTACTGCATGGGAATTTTACGTCATCATTGACTTAAATCCAATTAAGAAACGAAAAAAGCTTTGATATTAGTATTTCTATTTGTTTAATAATAAATTCGCTTAACAGC
This sequence comes from Araneus ventricosus, assembly GCA_013235015.1. Lineage (NCBI taxonomy): Eukaryota > Metazoa > Arthropoda > Arachnida > Araneae > Araneidae > Araneus > Araneus ventricosus. Next base: position 3,037,470 of record BGPR01000017.1, on the reverse strand, counting down.
TCTATAATGTTACTTCAATTCGAAATTTTCAATAATTTCAGTCAATTCGCTGTAAACGAATCAAAGTTAGTTCTTCTTACATGACAAAATAAATCAAATCATAATCATGCGATTTATAAAAATACATTGAGAATTAGTTTTTGAATAATTTCGAACAGAAACAATTGCAAATGAAAAGAAATAATTTACATGGTTTTTTAATCGCGAAAAAACGTTAAGCTTACTGACTGAATGCTTTAATGAATTTAAATAATCTTAACTAAGCATTAAACACATCTGCTATAAAAACTGATTAATTAGCCAAACAATCCTTTCTCTAATATTAACTACACACGAAAAAAATTCAAAGTCAGCTGCAAAAAATCAAACTTGGGTCATTTCTTTGACTGAAGCTTATATTAAATATTCAAGAGAAATCGCCTATCTTATGATTATGAGTTTCAGTACCTATTTATAAAAGCTTCTTGGTTCCTTAAGTTGCTTCTGGAGAAATGAAACTTCAGCAAAAAAGCAGCAAAGGGCCAAGTCTATTGAAAAATTATGAATAAAAAATTAAATATTTATTGCGAAAAGGAAAAAATAGCGTTTTTTTCCCCAAGCTGAAAGAACACTTTCACGTTGGGTCATAAACAGCTTGTAAAAACTTTAATGCCCCGCTTTCTCATCTGGTAACTGAAGAGTTAATTATGAAAATTTTCTAAGGCATCCTTTTCTTTTTGGATGTTTGCAACAAAACTGGTGTATGTTCAGGAAAACATTAAAGACGCCAACAAAGAAATACGTACGCAACATACTTTGCGTAAGTGTGTCAGAAATCTTGATTCAAAAATTTCTCAATTCATGTATTATGCTCTAAATATTATTTATGACATTGATAAAAAGACTGATTTGTCAATGGCACTTTCGCGCTAAAAAAAACGCATTGGAAAATAAAAAAATAACAATCATTCTTACAGTTCGTTAACACTGTGTTAGACCACTTAGTCATCATTTTCTTCTATTTTTTTAAATCGATGTATGTATTGTAATTTCGTATATAGTCAGATTATTTATTTACAAAATATTAATGATAATAAAGACGTTTGTATTTTAGTTAGTCTTCGTTATATCTTCATTGCGTGAATTTACATACAATTTTTGCGATGCTCTTTTTAGATGAAATATATGAATAAATTAAAATACTGACCGAAAGCTAATTTTTAAGACACTGAATACAAAAAATATGATATTTTCATAGCATGAATTTACATGCAATTTTTTGCGATACACTTATGAGGATGAAATATATGAATAAGTTAAAATACTGATCGAAAGCTTATTTTTGAGACACTGAAGCAAACAATATGCCACTTTATGAAGAATAACTCGACTTTACTATTGCATTTTTTGTTAATTCTGAAATTGTAAATGAATTGGAATTAAAAATCTTCACTTTCATTTCAAAAATTCATGACTTATTAAATGCTATTTTCAGGATACAAGTTTTTGTTTGTTAGCATATGATTTATTAATTAATGGGTCATATTTGTTTTATCAAATGAAAATAAAATTTGAATGTCATTCATGAAGACATTTAAAAAAATTAAAAAGAATGTTGTGATCGAGCAATTCTAGTATATAATCCTTCACCATTTCCATTTGTTTTGTATTTTGCAATCTTATATTTTCTTTATATTTATTCTGTATAGATTATGAAGCATATGCGATAAAGGCACAATATAATGCATATCTGAAATGTGATTTTGGTATTTTTGAGCTAGAACTCAATGTTATTCCTCAGATACATTGACGATATAGCTGTTTTGTTTAGCCCTTAATGCCCAGTTTTGCTTCCAAACAATATACCCAATTTTGTTTTCTAAAATCTTGCGAATAAGACTGAAGCTCTAATGCCTGTTGTTGCCAATAGGATACATTCTGAAAATTCTATTAACCCTGAAATGGTAATGTTACTTCGCAGTTTGAATGGGAAAAGGAGTTGACTCAACGTTATTGCGCCAGGGTTAAATCAATTTACAGCATATAGATGACAGCCTGAGTGTTGATGAAAATATAAAAATAAATTGATGTTTTTCACTTGAGGATACATTTTTTTGCTTTGTTTGTATGCTTGACAATACCATATTTTATTTTACAATGTTGAAGGAAATTCCTTATCCTTTTTATTACTTCTTAGATTTCATTTGTGTTTAATATTGTAGAATTTTATCAAGGAATTTTTTTTTTGAATTGACCCCCAATGTTGTCAGTTGGTACCAAATTGTTTTTAACCATAAACCATACTTAAACAAAATAGGATTTTTAAATGTATTTTATTTAAGAAATGAAAGTCAATAAACATTTTTAAATCAATTTTTAGAGAATCGGGCATTTAAGAGTTAAATACACTTGATGCATATGGTATATGTAAGAATATAAGATTTTTGCAGTTATAGCATACTCAGATTGCTTTACAGTTAACAGTTCTATTTCTCACATAAGTATGCAATGAAGAAATGTGACTTTAAATATCACCTATAAATTATTTAATTACATTAAAATGATATTAAAAAATTAATGATATTAAAAATGGTAAAAATTATTTTTAAAAATGATATCCAAAATATTACAGGACATGTTTTTGAATTATAATTGTAATACAGAATATTGTAAGAAAATTCAAGCAGTTGTACATTTTATTTAACCTTCAGATGGCCAGGTGGAAATCTGAAACATGAAAGACCTTGTGGGGTCATTCAGTGACCCCATTGTTAAAAAACACGTATTCATTTACCATATCAAACAAACCCAGAACTTGTATTTTATAATCATTTAATATAAATAAAAGTTGCAGCCGTAGAAAAAATAGAAGATGCAATATAGTTGCAAGAAATTATACTTCAAATATAAAATGATAATTAATTCACATTAGGAATAGAAATTCGTATACAAAATGCTCATTTGAACTTAATTAATTTTTTGATTATTGCACCCATGACATATTGTTGTTATGACATTGAGATGATTTTTGCAAACAAACCGATTGCTCTTACTACATTTCTTGATATTTCTTGTCGAGTGTTCTAGGGCACGCAACGCACCAACTACGTTTGGCGGAAGGTAATGCAATTGTTTGATGTATTCATTTTTTTCAAGGGATAAGCGATAACTTTAGAATTCGTAATAAAATAGTATAAATCTCAGCTATAAAAGTACTGAAAGCACTACAATTTTTTAAAAAATTAAATATTCTGCATTCTGCAGAAACTTGAGTTGGGGTCATTTTAAGACCCCACTTGGTCATCCGAATGTTAAAATAATTTCATTAAATCTTTTCATAAATCACGAGGTATCAGAATCGACACTTTTCTACGCAATTTCATCATTAATATATAACTTTCTCTTAAATGTATGAAGGATGCTCTTGAAAAAGTTCTAAACTAAATCTGCTATAAACAGTCAATCGTTGTTAAATATTAGGTGCAGAATTTGAAATATTTTTGTAGATTTCGTTATTAATCCTCCAAATTCGATATTAAATAAATTTTTTCGGTTATATCCTTGCCTTAGTCACTGCATACATACAAGGCCAGTAAAAAAACTACAAGTGGCAATTTTATTTTCATATTATAAAGACAATCGATTTTTTCCGCAGTATCTTTGCCATGAATATAAAAATTCCTGATTAACCAAAAAATAAAAATCACTTAAGATGGCATTTACTGTACAAATATGCTGATAGTTATGAAAATTTTGAGTTGAAAGCAGGTAAAATCTGAATAAATTTCAATATTATTAAATTAGGTTTGTATTTTAAAAATAATTTTTTGTAAATAATTTCTTCTTCAATAATCAATTCTACAATTCTTTTATTAGAAATGACAATTTTGTGCAATCAGCGGAGCATTTAATGTTGTCTAAAAATTTAGTTGAGAAGTTCATGTCTCCATACATGAATATTGAAGGTCTTAGTGCAAGGTCACCAGAAATAGTTTGTCACAGTTTTCTGCCTAAGCGTTTTTAATTTTTACATGCTTTTATTTACTTTGTTTCATGTTTATAAAGATAGAATTTTGTAATCGATTTTTCATTCACTTCTTGAAGTGCTTGATTGTATAAGTATTCTCGACAACAATACACTATTTAAATGTTTTCAGTTAATCGATTAATTTAATTAAAATTTTTTTCTATACGGGTGACATCTGGGATGATATCTGGTTATGAATTTGAGAAAAAACCTGATTTCAATATTCTATAATATTATATATAAATTAAAGATTAAAAAATAGAAGATAATCTTAATAAAGAATGTGTTTTTTTGGTTCATTAATAAAGGTTTGTTTTTAAAAACTGCTTTTATTAAATTTATTAAGATATCACAATGAATGTGAACGATTCAGTTACTGAAGCTGATTGCACGGAATCGAAATCGAACGATTGAGGTTCAAAATACTAAAGGTCAAATTTCACCCTTTATTGAATTTTAAGCATTCCTTCTTTAAAATATCAGTTGGACTGAGAAAACTTCATAGTTACATATTAATTATAAATATGATTGCAAAGGTCTAAAATCAACTAATTCAACCGCACGACGTCATTTAACTTCTAATTCTTCACTTGGAGTTTATCCTTTGGTAAACATTTTGTTTCTCATACCTAAGTACAATGCCTTCCAGAATCCTTTTACGTTATTTTCCCAAAATTTTCTAATCCGTATTCACTCTTTGAATAGTAATCTGAATCAGCCTTAGAGTTTTCAGTGTTCAGTCAATAACATTTCGAAACTCAAAAAAGTGATTTTTTACCGTTCCAGTGACTTGAGCATTAGTGAGTCCTACAATGCAAACACGGATGATATAATTATAATACATATTAATGACAAATATGATTGCAAAGATCTAAAATCAAGTAATTCAACCGCGCAACGTCATTTAACTTCTAATCATTCACTTGGAGTTTATTCTTTGGTTAACATTTTGTGGCTCATACCTAAGTACAATGCCTTCCAGAATCCTTTTGCACCATTTTCCCAAAATTTTCTTATCCGTATTCACTCTTTGAATAATAATCTGAAGCAGCCTTAGAGTTATCAGTGTTCAGTCAATGACATTTCGAAACTCAAAAAATGATTTTTTACCATCCCAGTGACTTGAGCATCAGTGAGTCCAACAATGCAAACACGGATGATAAAATTACCGACGCCATTTTAAGAGATTTTTCCCTAAAAAAATTCCAGAAGATAAACTTAATCTGCTTTGCTTCGAAAAATGGGCTCTATAAAAAGAGGCAGTGAAAAAATGTTATGTATCGAACAACGTCATTTCTTAGGGCGGATTAAAACACGCTTGTGTTGGCATTATTCCGTGAGTAAGTAAACAAGCAAAACTAAAAGGAAACCACCGGAGATTCGGTTATAAAATTTCTTACCCCACATCGTTTCCGAGTAGTCACACTTTTATGTTCCAAAGCTCGAAGAGAAGTGGTGCAAAGCCAGTGATTTATTGACCCTAAAATCATTGCTGCAAAATTTTAAGAGCGCTTTTTATACCCGTAAAACCAAGCCAAGAATTTTTTGAATGGTATAATTGCGGGCTTGGTTGGAAATAATTGCGTATTATTGAAGATCCGTGCCAGGGCAATTATTTCTTTTCTAAATGAGAAACAGTCGGATTATAATTTTTGATTTGCGAAAATGTGTTTGATAGTCGTTGTAACTACAGAAATGTAACTATTTTTTTGAGATTATGGAGCCATTTCTCTTTTTATGCGTATTTGTTTTAATTGGGTTGTTCCTTTTTTCGTAAATTATTTGTTTTATTATTAATCGAAATGTAGAGTCAAATGTCGCTTCATAATCATAATGTGTGTATGAAGGTTGTTTCTAAACCAAAACTCTTATCCAATAAAAATTAATATAAAATTTAATCCGTTCCGTTACAACATTATTGGACCCACTGGATTGCTTATTTAAACTTTTGTAACAGTTAATGTGTGTATGAAGGTTGTTTCTAAACCGAAACTCTTATCCCAATAGTAATTAATATAGAATTTAATCCGTTCCACAACATTACTGGACCCACTGGATTGTTTATTTAAACTTTTGCAACAGTTAATGTGTGTATGAAGGTTGCTTTTAAACTGAAACTCTTGTCCAATAAAAATTAATATGAAATAAATTTAAGCCGTTTCATTACAACATTACTGGACCCACTTGAGTGCTTATTTAAACTTTTGCAACAGTTAATGTGTGTATGCGGTTTTTATCCAAAACCAATGGACACCTTAAGCCAATCACAAAAATACATAAATAAGATACTAAATAGATCAGATATAAAAATAAACTTAATTTAGTTTTGCTGTACCTATATGAAGTAAATGAAAGGTGGTGAAGAAGTGAAATGTTATTGTTAGGAAGAGGATTCTCTCTTCAAGGAAAAGGGCTAAGTACGAACTGTGCTTGCAAAGAATACACTAATCAGAAAGTATCTTGATACTAAGATAGAAAGTGTTTTCAGACGTATGGGGGTAAATCATTGAGATGTAATTCGGCGTGGTTATATTTTGATATTTCCAATTGGAAGGTTCTTTTTCGTACCTTGAGAATATTTCAAAGATTTATTGTTGAATGACGCGAATAAGTTGAAGAAAAATCTCCGATGTTAAAAGCCTCATATTGAAGTTTTAGTAATAGCACTTAGCGTTACTATCACCCAGTTATTTCGTTTTTATCGACATTAGAAGAGCTGTAGATATTCAAATTTGCAATTGATTCATTCAGGAAATGAAGGCAATTTTCCAGTTATATGTCGATCTGCTTACTTTCACAGTTAAATAAACTACGATTTACAGTAGCCAGAAGCGTTTATCGGTTGTTTTCGAAATCTTTTAATATTTATTCTCTATTCGTATTATTATTCTCTATTAATATTTATTCTCTATTTTATTCATGTAAAATTCAGTTTGCATCTTTCATTAATTATGAATTAAAACTATGAAAAAAGAATAAATATGATATAAAAATTTCCAAACACTTTTGAAAATTTGTCATTAAATCAAATTCTGATCTTCAGTAAAAGAAATTGTGTTCTGCTTAATTTTTTTCAAATATTTGCACATTCAAAGATTTATAAATCAAATCTCCATAAATTATTTATTTAACATTTTTACAGATTTTTTCATTATGAATAATATATTCTAACTCCAGCAATTAGTAGCTAGCGTTAAACAATTTTTCAGTAGATAAAATTAATACTTACATATGAAATTTTTATAGAAATGTTAATTAACATTTCTTAGATTTTTAAACGTGATTAAATATAACTAATATAAACTTGAATCAAGAAGATTTAATTTTTAAATAAATATTGGTAATACATTTTTTGTTAAAAGGAAATTTGTAAATCTCCACAGCTTTTAAAAACTGCTACTCCTACACATAACTTTTAAACGCTTAAGCATTTAACAGGTTTTAAGAAAAACATTTAATGGACCATATGGAACTTTTTATAAAATTATTTTTTTGTATAATTTTTAAATAAAAGTCCCTTATCAATAGTAAATTTCCTCTAAATATTTTCTTTTAATGCTCTCCTTCTGATGTTTTATTCTTCCATTCGCTTAGAAACTCTGGAATGAACAATAAATGGCACTTGTACTTAAAGCGTATTTTAAAAATGTATGCCTTTTAGAAAATATTAAGTGTTTTTAAAGAGGCTATCAATAATTTGGAATGTATTCCTTTTATAACCTGGCATGTTCTTTCGATGAACTCCATTTTTAGAGCTATCGTGAAAAGTAATTTGTTAATAATTTTTTCCGACGGAATTGTAATTTTATGCTTTAAATCATAAACTGAAATTTCGTATCTAATTTATATAAAATTTTAAGAAAATGAAACATCATATTCTTTTTTAAATGCTTTTCTTTTAAAAACCTTATTTTTTATAAACGCATGAGTAACATCATACAAACCTTTCTTTAACCGTAATGTTATATTGAAAGAACAATGCATCTTTTCAACAATTGTTTTAATTTTGAGCGCTTTTTCTGGAATTTTCACCATATTTTTATTCCATCAACGTTATATAAAGATGTCAGTCAAATAAATTTAGAATTTTGATATTGATTAATAAGAAGTGCAAAAATTATTTCTCTATATAATAAAACTTGAAATGCTCCATGTGTTTATACAATATAACAATTTATTTTTATGAATTTTTAATGGATATTTTAGCATTTTATAATATTGTAACAAAAATTGTTCTGTGGGTGTATGGTGTAAACAGTCCAACACGCAGGATAATGGAGAATTAAGGTTTATTCACAAACAGGCAGGAAAACACGTAGCACAGGTAGAGGGAACAATAGATCTTTCACAGCTTAGCAACGCAAACAGACAACAATTCACAGGTAATAACAGTTCAGCACTTTCAGATTTAGCAACACAAACAGTCAGCAAATCACTAATAATGATAATAACAGCACTTCCAATAGAGCTTAGCTCACCGGCTTTCTAGCTCGCTCTGTAGACGAAACTCCAAAGTCGTTCCAGTTGATTAACAACCACTACTTAATACCGTTCAGCATCTAACAGCTTAGTAGCTCGCACAGTGGATAGAACTCCAAAGAGAGATTCCAAAGACGTTCGTACTCCAAGGCGCTCCCAGTCGATCAACATTCATTCTCCGTAATTCAAGCGTACTCCTTATATAGTTCCCCGGCCGGCCGTAACGTCACATGGAATCACCTAGCACATTCAATCGTATCTCCTCTCCTAATAGAGATATCGAGAAAATTCCACCACCTTTGAGATCCCATATTTCGTCGCCAAATTTGTCGCCAAATCACCAAGATGATCGCCAAGTTTGTCATGAAGGTCAGGGGTCCAGGTCTGGCTGCTGCCAGTAATCTCATACTCACTCCTGTAAAACTCTCTTCCCAATCATAAGACTTACATTGCTGGAAAGCGGCTTGCCCTGTTTGTAACACTATGTACTATAAAATGCATTGTACCATATTTTGTTAATTTCATTAATATCGTTATATAATGCAGGGAGATAAATTTGTATCAAACAGATCACTACTTAATTTTTTTCTATTTATCTATAAATAATTGCTGGTAGAAGCATGGGGAATTTAATTTTAAAAATACTAATATTGAATAATTAATTTCTATAAATGTAAGCTTTTACAATATGTATAGAAAGTTTAGCAAAAACTGATGAAGAGAGAATTTTATTCTTAAACATTATCGAAGTCTTTTATCAGAATAGGGTCATCATGCAGCTTTTTAAACGAAAACAGGCTATTACATTTTTTACTGGAACTTGCCCGCATTCTTTTTATTAATAAAGAAGAATTGAGGTGAATGTAATTTTTACGACTTTTCTCATTTCATATTTTTTATGTCTTTAAAGAGCTTTCCGAAGAAACACGGGTCTTCCTACTTTAATATTAAAAAAATTTCCTTTATTTAAAGAGTAACTTATAAAAGAAGGATTTTGAAATATTGGTGATTTTATGGCAATGTAAATTAATAGTAGCAGTAGGAAGAAATAAGTAGCAGGCTTTTGTTCACTCATAAAATCATCAAAAACAAGCAGTGACATAACAGGAGGATGTTGCGCACGGACATAGTATATTTCTCGATCAAAGTTTGTTTTGAAAACTGAAATAAACGCACTGATAGTTTCATTTCACGCTTCCTTACCCAAATCAAAAGAGGGGCGTCTGAGGGATCCATACCCCTGTTGCCCCCGCAGCAACACTTTACTATTTTACCTCAAAATTAATGTTTTACTTTGGATTTTAAATTATCGTAGTTTAACAGAATTAGTAAAGCAGAAAATAAATAATTTCATATTATTAACTAGGTTATTATTAGTATAGGCAGTGGCGGTTCGTTAGCTCAGAAACAAGCAGTGCTGCAAAAGTCTTATAGGCCTAAGTTGTAGAAAATTTTGTGCTGATTATTTTGGTATATATTGATGATATACTAAAAATTGATAGTTTTCGAGTTATAAGCAAAAAACTGGAGATTTTTTTAAAAAATGTTTTCTGGCTATAACTAAAATTCCAACAAAGAATATTGGTGGCAAACCTCAGAATCGTAATCAGCACCCGAAAAAAAATAAAGAAACAAAAAATTACAACTCTTCCAGAATTGGATTAAAAAACGACTTAACGACTGAACTACTGTGAAAAATAAAAAAAGGGCCAAATGAGGAAGTCGCACCAAATGAGAGCTGAAAAAAATGCAGCTCAAATGAATGCAATTTCAAGTAGAGAAAGGGTTGCTTTTCTCCCGCTTAGCGTTGCTCTTTGCGTTAATATCGGATCCGTAGGAGGGGCAAAACTTGATGCAGCTCTGCTCTTTCTCTCTCTTAATTCTTGGTTGATGTTCCGTCTTCTTTTTTAATTTTTTATTACTTTTTTTCATTTTCGTTGATCACGGAATTCCCAAAGTGGAAAAGTAGGCCAATTAGAATAAAAACGAAAATACAATCTTTTAAAATAATTTCAGGGGGACTGAAGCTCTTATGGACGAGCCGCCACTGAGTATATTATCCATTTGCAGTCCATTTGATAACTTTTAGATCTAGCAACTGGCACCGAGTCATATTATGCTTACTAGATATATATCAAATGCGCGTACCAAATGAATGTTGCAAGCTATTGCGAATTTTGTAAGAGGCAAATCGATATGATGTCGCAGTGCAGCGTAAAATAACGTGTTGATTACGTATGTCTCTAAATGTGATGTCACATGAGTTGACTCCATTGTAAAAACAAATGTATAACAAAGCTTTTAAAAACATTTTTTATTAGTGTTCTAAAAAGTACAAAATAAACTTTTAAATCAAAATTTTAAAATCAAAATATGGAGATCAAAAAGAAAAGCGTGAGGCGTTGATAGAAATAAACTAAATAAATTAAAATTTTAATCGCATTTATATCTTTAACTTTTAATGAATGGTTAGGTATTTATTTCTTATGATAGTCATCGCGGAATAATTTCATTAAAATTGTGTTTGTAGTCAGACCCTCAAGTTTTCAAGATTTCGTTTCGACATCCATATTTTGATAAAATAATTTATTTTATGCTTTTCATAATATTAATAAAAGAATGTTTTAAAAAACTTTCATTTTTATCATTTTCTACATTTAAGTATTTAGCATATTTCATAATTCTTTATTATAAATATTGTGGAATCTTTTAATCAATTTTTCCTCAAATTCACTACCAGATGGCGCCCCTCAAAATTTAATTAAAAACATCAGTCAACAGATAATTAAGTTCTGAAAATATTAAAATAGCGTATTGTCATCAGAAACACACAACTGAATTTCAGAACTCCAGTACACCAGAAAATGAGTGAAAAATCAATTACAAAAATTCTTCTTTATAAACTTGTAACAAGTGAAGTTAAATAAAAACGTGTGAAAAAAGAAACTCCTTGTCCGAGCTCATTGAAATATGAAGAACATCGGTTAATTAATTTATTTGAGTTTAATACTATGTTTTTTATGTCATTTTCGTTGATCAGTAGACTGAAAGTAACATTTCTGGGCACATCTTTATCATATAAAATACGAAAAAATATATAATTGCTTATAAAATTACTTGCAATTGAATTAATTTCTTTATTATTAGTGTATTAAGTTATCTTTTCTACCATTTATCAAGTTACTAAAGTTAAAAATTGATTTTATTAACCCTTTGTTAAGTGCGGCTGTTATATTCCTCCTATTAAGCGCAGATTCCATGCTCTTTTTTATTTCAATGCCTTAATCTTCAGTTTTTATAATTAAATACCTAAAATATATTTATTTTTGTATGCCTTATTTTATTTCCACAATGTTTCAAATGCATCTCCAGATTTCGTTCAAACTGTTCTCATCGTAAAGACTACTTTTTAAAGGCCATCTTGAATCTAGAAAAAAATGTTACCTGCTTTTAGTTGCTCGAATTTCAGAGAATCATTCGAAACTTCTATAGGAAATTTAGACACCACAACTGATTTATTTTGAATTTAAAAACTATTATATTATACAACTTAAAACATGTAAATAAAATAGAAATAAAACTCGACTTGAGCTCGACGATCTGAGAGGTTTTCGGTCTTTGGCGATGGGTGATTGTAGCCGAAACTTCGTTAATCCTAACTACTTGAAAGTGGAAGACAGTCTAACTACTCGAAGTCCAGGAAGATAGCTAAATCAGAAAAACCGAGATACCCCACCTTCGCCCTGACATGGTGTCCGTCTCCATGAAGAAATATCGCTGCGACAGCTCGGTTACTAAAGTCGGAGTATTAACGGCCATCACCGGCCACATCCCGGCCCCTCCCGAGGAAGGTACGTATCGTCATTCGTGAAGGGTAACTCAACCCACACCATTACTATACCTCCCAGAAAAAGCGAGAACCCGCTTCCTTATCCGGCGGCTTCTGATCCACGTACTCTTGATGCCCCCTCCCAGGGTAGTTGAAGATAGCTAAAAGGGCACGAAACCATCGCCTATAGTTTTCAAGTAGGAGTACAAACTATACCCAAGCTGTCTGAGTGATCACACCGTTGCTGGGATGCAATTAGCTTAAAATCAAATGAACAGAGGGTTCATTTGCCATATGTCTAATGGATTTGTTCTATGAAGGTCCCGGTCAGAAGCTAGAAATAAACTATGTTGCGATGAACCTCGTCATTTTGAACAGTGATGAAATGATGAAACCAAAACCAAGGGGACATTCGACTTTGTAAACTTCCACGACACATCGATATCAGTATATGTGATCCAACCTAAGACGGCTTAAACGTGCACCAGGCCCAAATACACGCTGCATTTTCTATCAAAACAGATTTCGAACCTGCGATTGTGTTAACAGCCCTCTAAAACACTGAATCAATTAAATGCTTAGTTGAAAGAGCTCTGACGGCTGCGTTGAATGAAATAAAAATAGAAATCAGTAATACAGTAAAGCGATCTTCGATATCGAATCATCTAAGTAGCACGAAACATCAACTTTGGTTAAATCTTTTTCTGTCATAGATTGTAAAGCATCCAAAGTTGTTTTCTTCTTTTGCAAAAAGATGTATCAATTCCCCTTCTTTTTGAGATGCCCAAAGGAATTTTTTGTGAACGTAATTTTGTGCATTTTTTATTCAAAAATTCTAAACGTTTTCCCTCAACTAAGAGAAGAAAAATAAAGCCTTTTTATATAAATGTTATTGATCGAGGGGGAAATGGAATTCACCCTGATTTCTTTCTTTTGCGAATCTGCTGACGAATTGAGTTTTTTGATACAATGTCAGCGATTCAAAGCGTTTTTCCCTTCATCCACGAGGAAAGCATACCTTTAAAAGGAGATAGCTCGAATTAAGTTACCTCATGCATAGACCTTTCAAATGGCAAGCCACGTTCCAAAAGCATAATTTTTCCGCCGACGATTTTGTCTATTGCTAAGCTTTTTATTTGCAGTGGCAATAAATATTTTTAAATTTATTCCTTTAAAATGCTAAAGCCGAGTTAACTTGTCAAAAATACGGAGAAATAACGCGATCTTTTCAAAATATTTATGATTCAGCAGTTTTAATGTTGATGGGAAAAGTATTTCGTGGCATAAATTTAAACACCATTCATTATATTTATTGCATTTTATGAAGTCAAAAAAGTGATATGCATTCTAATAAGACAACAAGTGAAATAACTTTTTCAAATAAAATAAATCAAGAATTTTTTGCATGAAATAAACCGAAAAAGAGGAAAACCCAGAATAAATTCAGAAATCTTCGTATTTATAAAATACCTTTGAAAATCAATTGTTAGGAATTTTTTAAAAGCTGTAATCCTTATCAGGTGTATTTAAAAAAAACGTGACTGTTTTCAATATTTTACCATTTTAACTAATTAACATGCATCGAACAAAGTGATTGTTCCTTGAACAAAGAAATGCACTATGGATATTTCAGCATTGTGTATTTTCACAAGAAGACATTAATGCACAAACTTGATTAAAATTTGCAAGTTTTAACAGGTACCTAATATTAAAATACCTCACAATACGCATTTTATACAATATATATACAATTTATTTATTTATTGCGTATATGAAGTGCGTCATCTTAAAAAAAAACAGATTTCTTGCAAGAATATTTACATTTTTTTCAAAATTTCTTACTTCAACTGCACTTTATTTTACAAAAATCTGCGTTTTATTTGAATTTATTTGAAACTCAAATATATATCTAAATAATAACTCTAACTTTTAACTGTGATGTTCAGGGAGATGAATACATACAATGTACCAGGTTTTAACTATATTCTAGTTAGTATACTAGCATAATTTTAATTGGCTGCTACTGAGAGCTTGTAATGGAATTATAATTTAGCATTAGATTTTATCCTCCCTTTTCTCAGCAAGAATTCAATATACATTTTAGATACGCACCATAAGTATAAAAGCTCTTTTTGAGTTGAAATGCACAAAGAACATCAAAAATAAATACATAACACTAACTATAACAAATACAAACATTAGATTAGAAAGTTCTTTCATAAAGAATTCGATGCGACTTCGGCGTCTTGCCGAGGAATTATAATTTGATCTCCTTATTTCTCTTATATGTAAACGAAAATACTAAAAACACAGATGTACTGATTTCGTAAGTTTTTCCTGCCTGATCTTTCTTTTTTATTCGATTCATGCTTTGAAACTGCTTCATGTAGCATCATTATGCTTCCAAGTTGAATGATTTTTTAATTCATGCGATGAACAGTTTCAGTACCAAACTCCAAAGTAGAAAGGTAAAGCAAAGTGAGTTTTTCGTATCAAGCCAGATGGTGATATGAATCTTGGATGCTTTAGTTTTATACAGAAAATATTAATTAGCCAATTGACCCGTCGATGTCTTGACGAGAAATTCATAAAAATGAACTTCAAATATATAATATTTAGAACTATTATTCTACTCTCACTGTCAAAATTGTTGCATTGCAGTCGGGCTGGCTACCTGAAAGTTTTCCTTGCTATTTGGGTGGTATAACGCATATGTGAACAGGTTCCTGAGAAAGGAGTATAAGAAAGTCGCTTTCATATCTTTTATAAAGTGAAACTTCTTTCTGACGCGATAGTCCCAGCATGGTTTCAGATTCTCTTTCCAGTGAATGTTCAACGGTGAAGATGACAATTATTTATTGGAACTAAAAACATGTATTGAAATTAGCAGGGCCAGTGAGATAACTAAATAGACTAAAACGCAATAACTGATTTTGATATCGACTATAACACAAATACAGAGTACAAGGTCCTATTGGAATTGAGTAAAGTAACCTCAATGTACACTTCGCTTGACAGCACAGAACCAGAGGAGGAAAACAAACCCTAATGTCAAGAGCAACGCCATAATACAAAATTTAATCCCACAGTGGCGTTCAATTTAAGCTCTGTAGGCGTCTTTCTCTTCGCTGCACGTTCTGAGTGAGGGCCTGTCCACCTCTTTCTGTAAACTGATCTATTCATTCTCCGTCCAGTTGGAGATTGTTCTTGCATATATTTTCTGTAGTATAACAAGTGCTAAGGTAAGCTGTCAGTTCGTTTAATTTGTGTCACTAGAGCAAGGTAATGTTTTTAACTTTCCAAACACATGATTATTATAATGACAAAGCTAAACTAAATTAGTTTTTATTCCTTCTCAAAGCGAATATTTCGATTACTGTAGTTGAACTGAGAATTAGCCAAGAGAAGTCAGAAATAACAAATATAATATAATGTCATAAAATTGAAGACAGAAATGTCAAAAATGGAAGAAGAATTGAGATTTTTTAAATGTCCTATCGTTTTTCCCGGAATAGTCTGATATTCGTCCCAGAATAAAAAATAACGCTTAAAATAATCGCCAAATATCACCAGAGAAATATTTTTTGAAATATTTATTTTGTTATAGATCGTAATATATGTAAAATTCTTAAAATAATTATATTCGAATTCTGATGTTGGAAATTCATGCCAAATTTCTTGTTTCGATCTGTTTAATCCTATAGTAAATGGTTTTTATTTTTCAACCACAGTATTATGTAAATATATAATTGAATATAAAGAAAATAGGAAAAAGTCTTTTAAAATTCCCAATTAAAAGTTTGAAACTGCAGATGTTACATTATCTTATTGCAAAGCTTACCTTTCTCAAATAAAAATGAAAGCGTACTTTTTTTTAATTAAATTATAAAAAAAATATTTAAAAAATATATGTATATGGTTACTTGCTACTCTTACTTCTAAACCTTCTAGGTAGTGCGCGATTAATATTTCAAAACCCTTTTCATTAAAGAAATCTTGTGAACAATGTAAACACTTTTTAAGGTGCCAGTTATTTAACGAATAATAAAATGATAATTATCAGGGCTGATAGTATGTACAAAATCTAATATTTTCGAATATCTTAAATTTGTAAAATTCTGGAAGAATTTTAAGAGGAGTGTACTAAAGTTAGTATCGCCAACCAATGTATTTTAGCACTGAAAAGTAGTATCTATCTGTTGTGATTCGAAACTCTCTTCAGCCTTAATTAAAGTTGCTCGTAGAAGATTGGGCAATTGAAATTTGTGAGAGCAAAACTGGGTACTAATTGCACTCGCAGAAACAATATTTAAGCAAAAATCGATCCCGTAATTCTCCTAAAATTTTGCTTCATTGTAATAACGGGTTATTATTTCCTTCCAGCATGGAAATGCATTACTATCATAATTAGGTGAATTATCGAAAATGTTTTCAAAGGACGTCTCTCGTTTTTGCGCCAAATTATTGTGTATCTGAATGTTAGCGTCCTTTCAAGATGTGTAATTATCTTAACATATACGCCCGTAATTTCGTAGACTACTTTTCGTGAAGATTCATCAGCTCTCATTGTTGACAAAACTTTGTGCATAACATGCGTGCATCGTTCTAGTTGTACACGGATGGTAGTTTCATCACAATCTGGAATTGCACGATATATCATTCATCATTGCGGCATGACTAATCTTGCAGTTGGCATGTTGTCATTCGCGATTTATTACCATGGTAACATAGACATGTTCGTTTGTAATTATTCTTGTCATAACATGTGTTTTCAATTCACTCCCTCAGAAGCCTTGTTTTATCCTATCAATCTAAGGGTGCAATTAAACGTGTCAGAACAAGGAAGCCCCATTGTTTAAGAATACAAACGCATTCCCTCGCAAGAAGATAATGCCAGCTTATCCTCAGGTCAGAATTACTGCTGATATAGACGATTGTATTAAATATTCATTTCCTATTAAGTGCGAGGGGTCATCTATTTATTGCAAGATATTCAGTTCTGCGAATACATTAACTCAACACTGCATAACGATGAACAATTGCTTCATTTGCTTTTTACCTTTAAATTAATTTTAAATAATTTAATAAGTAATTAATAAAATGTAATAATTTCCTGATTGCATTTTTGACTGGAAGTAGAAAACAGTATTTGACGCCGATAAACAAAGAATGAGAGTTTATTAATTCATTAACAGTATTTAAAATTAAGTTCAAACTCATTTTTTATATTCCCTTATATTTCATAAGATTTTATTTATTTAGATCCACTCAGATTCAGTTGATAGAAAACTGTGCAGAGAATAGTAGGAGAGCAGAGGAAATACAAGTCGTCAGGATTGTAGAATGAAGGAATTAATTCATAAAATATTTTCTCGAAATGTAAGTTCTCATGGATAGTCTTTCATTTTCTTAATTAATAAAGATTTTCCTCTATGGATAAAATCTGTTTATGAGGAATATGAAACGAATTTCAGTCTCTATGGGCAAAAACATTGACAGAGTCCCCCATCCCCAACCACTGAGCCGATTTCGACAATTTTTATTTCATATGAAAGATCGCGACCTTTAAATACATAATAAAGGGTAATCTCACCACCTCCACCCTCCATTTTCGAGAGAAATCGCAAAAAACGCTACTTCACTGTACATTCTCTACGGGGAAAACCTTTGACACCCCAGCCTGAACGATTGAACCGATTTCGTCAATTTTTTTCGCAAATTCATTTTTCCACTTTGAAAGCATAGCTAACCCATTAGAATGCCCCACATTTATTGCGCAAGTTTAAAAATTTTAATTCATAATTTTGAGTTTATAATTTTGTCCAGATTTCGCGTAATGCTAAAATTTTAAAGCTGCACATTTCCTTATTATCATTAACTTTATTCTATTTTATTTATTAATAATATTAAATTTAGATGTACTTTTGTAATTATTCATCATTATTTTATTAAAGCAAAATTAAACTGAGTTCAATTATGATTAAAGCGAAAATTTCTTGAGTTTATAATTATGTCCATCAGTGTATATGTGTAATGCTAGAGTGCGCTTTTGCTGCCAATCCCTATTATCCTTCATATCTATGAACTCGAAAGATAAATAAACAGAATTTTATTACTTTATACACTATTCTTGACATTAGAAAAAGATTTTATTATAGCGGTTTCGCAGCAAACATCAAAATAACGATTGAGTTTGGAGCGTCAACTGCAAAGCATCTAAAAACTTCGAATAAGACAAAAAGGCGTCTGAATTTTTGCGTATGCTGTGAACCCTTTAATGATTGAAATAAAAGATCCAATACCATTTTAGATAGAAATTTGTAACCAGAACTGCATTTTTATTGAGATCTAAACTTCGAACCTTTTTCTTCATTAAAAAAAAAAATGTGTAAATGTTTAACTGGACCTGCAATCAGTTACATCGATATATATGATTTTAAAAATAAGTGTCTAAATTTTTATATTTTTCAGAATTTATTATACATTCGCCCCATTAATTATGATTCCTGTGGTTTTGATATACGCTGTGTACATCGAGAATTAATTGATCGAACTGACGAAGAGATCCCAGCATTTATATTTCCATTCATCACCTGCACTATCTTTCCTCATCAGGTTTCAATTTATATTTTTCAATGATTAGAAATTTCTCCATCTGATACTTTTAATGAGGTTTTGGCATAAGTGGTGTATATCGGAGATTCGTTAATCACTCTAACCATGCGGACCCTGAATTTCTAATTCTATCCCCCACTTTAACTTCCTTATCTGATGTGCAGATTCCAGTATTTTTTCAAAAATCATCAAAATTTACCCCATTAAATATCATTGTTGCAGTTCTGATATATAAGGTGCACGCCAAGGATTATTTTAAGCACACTAACCAAGAGATACTTGTATTTATATTCTATTAGCCACCTGCTATTTCTATTTCTACTAAAAGATCAACCTATTCCGTCTGTTCTGTCTATGGGAACAATACAATTCTAATTCTTTTCACCATTTTAGCTGCCTTAGCTGATATTTCGATTTCCGTGTTTTTCAAAATTCATTAAAATTTACCCCATTAAGTATGATCAATGTGGTTTTGATATGTGCAGCGCACATCAAGAATTAGTTTAACCGCACTAACAAACAAATTTTTCCATTTCTCATTTCATTCAAAACCTGTTTATTTCTTCTAAAAATGTGCCTATTCAGTCAGTTGTTCAAAGAACCTCTCCCTGTGGTATTGGGAAGAAATAAATTGCATTTGAGGAGGTGTCACAGAAATAAAGCCTTCATAAGCAAAGTTGGGCAACTCCGAGTGAACCTAAAATGAAGTGTGAAGAGCGGACTAATGATATTATGGCATATTTTTCAAAATTCATTAAAATTTCCCCATTAAATATGATTAATGCGATTTTAATATATGCAAAGCACATCAATGATTAGTTTAACCGCACTAACCAAGAGATTCTTGCATTCTTAATTCCATCACCACCTGATTATTTCTTCTAAAGGATGTAGCTATTCAGACAGTTGTTCCAAGAACCTCGCCCTGTGCCATTGGGAAGAAATAAATTTCATTTGAGGAGGTGTCACAGAAATAAACCCTTTCATAAGCAAAGTTGGGCAACTCCGAGTTCACTTGAGAATGAAGTGCGAAGCGCGGCTTAATGAGAAAGAGCTTAGAGCCCTTTGGCAACAGTAATGAATGAGTTCGATCGGCTTTTCTGACATGAGTTAGAGGCATTGTCGTCGGTCAGCCACGGCAAGAATCTGTCCCTGCCCTTATCTAATCGCATCAGGACTTTCATCCATAACGTACTTGTTCTTAGGGCCCGAATCGGGTCTTTACCCCGAAACGTTACTTTGTTCTATTAATTGTATACATCGCCCCGCTTCAAACTTTTAAATTAGCAATCCGTCCCCTTCCGTTTCTTCAGTCTTATGCTATTAACAATTTCCTTGACGCTTGACATGCAATTTACGGAATGGCAAAAGAAGTGACTTCAAGTGGTTGGAGGGGGTTGAATTGGATGTGAATGGCGAGGGTGATAGCGATGATGGATTGGAATTTTTACCTTTGATTTTCATTACTTCTTGATATTTTTTTAATGGAAAATGGAGTTTTAAAGCTTACTTAATGCTTTAAAGAGTCAATAAGTTTCTGACGCATTTGATAGATCCAGAAGTTTTGAGATTCTGGAACAGATTTCTTTTGTATTTATACATTTTTAGAAATATGCCATGAACGAATATGCTTTACAGATGTCCTCTTACGCAAAAATATTTTTATAATTAAATGCATCGCTTTTTTAATTTCGTTACTATTTTCAAAAAATTTGATTTAACTTTGACTTGTTTCATTATTATAAAGTTTGAATGTCCTAATCAATTTTTCATTGATTTCAAGATAAACTAGAGTTTTGAAATTTCGTACACTAGTATATTCTAATATACTAATAATATACTAATGTAATGATTTCAGTTCTTAGTTATCAGTTAATCTACATCTTGATTCCATGCCAGTAATGTCATCTAGAAATGAATTTGTGAAAAATTGATATCTATATATAGTGATTGAAAATTCTATAGTAATTATTATTATAAATTATAAGTTAAAGACAAAAATCGAAGAATTTAAGATAAAAAATGTATTTTTAATACAATAATAAGTGTTTTTAAAAATCGTTTTTATTTATTTTATTATTTTTTTATTAAATTAAATTTATTTATAGGTGTTTCGATGCTGAAAATGGAGTTTTTGAAACTCTTATCTATTATCTGAAAGATTCAATAAAAGCTGCCAATAGCTTCTAAAATGCTGAAAATGTATTACAGATTTTGATCTGTTTAGTTATGCTTAGAAAATGCTTTTAATTTTGACTTTCAACACGAAAGCATTAAAATTTAACTTTAATTTTCACTACTCTTTTCCTGTGGAGTAGTTTTCTAAACTCTTGCCAAATTTTAAGGAGTCATTGAGATATATTTTATAGTTCAGAAAATTTTGAAATTCTTAAATAGACTTTTCAATATTTATTCTTATTAGAAAATTAGAATCCGACACAAGGCGTTAAAATTTTTCTGAAACATTTATTTGTTTAATGCAATACTTTTTCTAGTTTTGAATAAAAATACCATTTACTTTATTGGCCAATGAGATATAAATAATTTGAAAAGATTGACACAATGAATGGCGGAAGCCTTTTCTTTCGGCAGGGTAATGATGAATGATGAGTAATGTAATTAAAATATTAAGTTTGCTAATGATACTGTAGAAGTTCATTCACCTTCTTAAGCAAATAAAATCTACCTATTGGGGGTTCAAAAATTGTAAAAAGACGAGTTGATAGAAATTTAATCTAAAGAAACTCTTAAAATGAGCACAAACACAATTTTAAGTTAATGCCAAGCATTACGTAGTGAACTATTCGTTGCCTAATTAGTAGAAATTCCAGGTTAAATAATTTTATGTAATACATAGGGTAATTCAAAATATTGCTCTGATTACAAATCTCTTGAACTTCCTGTAAACAATGACAGGAAGGAACAATTTGAGCATAATACAAAAGGAAGCTTGAAATTTTATTTGAATAATTAATAATTTCTCTATATGCATATCCTTAAATTCTGCGGTAATCCATTTCTCTATAAAGTAAAGTATTCTCGTAGAGAATGCTCTATCTGATAGTAAAATGAGCAGTTGTTCATTCTTCGTTCACTAATTCAGGCAAAAAGAATTGATAAGAGTCTTCGCAGTATCTCGATGAAAGGAAGACAAAAGTAATACCAAAATATGCTGATAGGAACCTGTAGAACTACACGTTTTACATATTTAACCCTTTCTATGGCCAAGGAACCAATTGATCAGTTTTTAACTCTCTGGACCCGGCTTGAGTGAGAATTCCAGTACCTCAAAAACTGAAGTAAATTTTCGTTCACGAAAACAGAATGAAATCCTTCCTTTCTTTACAGAAATTCCAGGAGGAAACATCCAAGTTTGGGCGATCAATTGTCAACAGCGAAAGAAACCACCTTTCTCCCGTAAAAGTCACTCAGGCCCGAAATCGCCTGAGTCCGGTCTCTGTCGAATGGGGCGGTTTCAGGCTGGGTAGGGCTCATAGAGTTAAGGTTGGCGTAAGTTCTTGCCAAATTTTTCAATCAAACAAAATCTAGATATTCCAGTTTCTTATCTGAAACCATAACGAAATGTCTTGACTTGGTAATTAATTATTAATTAATAAAATTAATTAACGAAAAATTAATGTCATCCAATAAGCTAAATGAATTACTTTTCTTAAATTAAACTCAATCCCAAAGTTATTTTACTATACCACTAGAAAAAAATAGCCCTTTAGAGGGTTAATCTTCCTACTGACTCTAGATTCTGCATGAACATCTCATTGATTAAGGTGACCAATCGTCCTCATTTAGGAAGGACAGTCCTCCTTTTGAAAGTTCTGTCCTCGCTCGAAAAGTGTACAATAAATAATGTTACAAATGTTTTTATTATTATTTATCATATTATATAGTATTCTATATTATTGTTGCAACGAATAAAATGTTTCTTTCATTTATGATATTTTCATATCTTCAATTTATTTGTGTCCTCATTTTCAATGGAAAAACGTTGGTCACCTTACATAGATCAGTAATAATAAAAGAGGGTGTTGAAGGTATACACAGAGAATGTACTGGCATCAATGGCTGCTTCTCAATGTCAGCGCAAAATGGACTGCTCCTTGGATGTTGTTCTTATGAACTAGTAGCCGCCTTCGGCGACCAGCTTGTTCGCCAGGAATATGATTTTATTTGAATCTTGCATCATTTTATATTCATGATTCCCTTAACAACGCAAGCAGATTGTAGTAGATATTTAACCCATGTTCTTTTAGTGGCCTTGCACCCATTCTTTTCATTGTCTACATAAAAGTCCCTAAAGGAGTCAAATAACTGACCATGTCGTGTAACATCTGAATGCGCTTTGTAAGTGCCATCTTCACTTTCCTATTCCTCTTCCAAAATATGCATTTAATTTCAATATTAAAATGCCGCAACACATTTTATGGCCAGCGTCATGTTTACTCAATTAAAACATGCTGAAAACATAGCAGCTATAATCATTCAGATTGCTGGATATATTTCCTCATGCACCTAATATCTGAGAGAGCTCGGTTTACAGATTCCTCAAAAATTTTGATGAAATAAAATATGAAAGCAAAATGTTTTAGGATTTTACCTTAGCTTTCAACAATGAAAGAGAAACACGCAATTAAATATTTACTTAAACAACGAAAACGGTTTGAATTACGTTGCAACATTGAAAAGTATTGTTGCAAATTATGCTAATAAATATTTTTAAAATAATTATTATAATTAGAGAAAAAATCGTACGGAAACTTAATTGATATCATTGAAAAGGTAATGTTTTGCACTTTCAGATGGCGTAAAAATGATTTTTGTACTGTAATATTTTTGGGTTATTAAGGTAAAACGTCAAAATGTCGCTTGATTTATAATTATTTTAAAAAAAGGGCTCTGAGGTGCCCATTCCCACCCTCCAAAGTTATGTTTGTGCCAAATTTCGTATATCTAAGTTCATAGAGTACCAACACACAGACACACACATTCTCCTTTATTATTAGTAGAGAAGGATAATGAAATAGAGCAATTTTTAAGAACAAAAGTTTAAGCTTCCTTCTGTATTGTGTACAGATTTTTACTTCTGTCACTGTTTACAAAGAATTTATAGCCAATTTGAATCTGTGCAATTATTTGAATTACCCTGTACAACAATATGTTTTGAATATTGTATTAAAAATGATTCATATATCTACTGTTCTCATTAAGAAAATTGCCTCTATGTGGCTAATGATATTTATATACGAGTTGTTTATAATTATTTGATTTCATTATCTTGTGAGTGCACTTTCAATAGAAAAGATTAGAAATATTGATTTCTTAAGATAAAATTAATGTACAAGTCAATATTCAGGGAATATTGCCTAAATCCTTATGTGTTAAGTAATATTCGTCGCTACAAAATCCTTTTAAGTTCGTTTCGGGAATTATTCTCTCTCTTATATAGGAAAGTTCTATAATAAGCATGGTGTAAAACATATTATAAATTAACAGACAGATAAATTTGAGCAATTCGGGCGTCGTAAATGGGACTACTCCGGTAACAGTTTACAGTATAGGAATGATTAAAACTATTTAACACTTCACTAAAATATTTAACTCATGGTTTCACAATCCCATACGTTAAAGAGCTTTAAAGTTGCACACTTCCAAACAAAAGTTTGACTCGGAAATGTTTGCACAATTTGTTAAACTGTATAACATGCATATTCTGTCCTTACGTCTAGACATTTAAATGCAGACATTTTAATCTGTGCTTCTTTAATATTTTATGAGAAATCAGACATTGAAAGACATTCCTAAATTAATTAATTACCTACCTTTTGGTGAAATACGATTCATGAAAAAATTAAAACTTATGTATCAAATAAAACACGAAAAAATCAACGAAAATTAATATCTTTATGAAGATATTTGGTTAACACATTTTTTATCATTTTAATCATTAAGTTTAATTTTCGAATGTTGAGTAAACATAGCTTATGACAAGCTCCTTATTTTAAGAAAATATCTAGAAAAATACATTCCAAAAATAATTGTTATGCAATGCCTATTTTATACATCAAATATGTTTATAAATTCTCTTAAGAACACTATTCCGAAGTATAAAAAGCCAATTAATTTATCATTTCCATTCATTTTCCAGATAAAATTTAATTTCCCCGTCTAAGGCGCTTAAAGAACTAATTAATAATGCATTTTCTTATATTTTAATAGTTGTTATTAAAATTTCAATTTACATTTCTTGCTCTGTTTCTAAAGACAAATTATTTGTTTATTACTCTAAAAGCTCCTTAGTAGTGTTCTTTATGCTAAAACAAAACTAATATACCACGTACTACAATGATTGTTACTTAGAAAATTATAAATAATTACATACATTTTTTTTCAGAAAACATGCTTTGTATTGTTGCATGTATGATTTATTTTGCAGTTCATACTTAAGTCTTGGTAATATATAATAAATGTAATTAGGATATGATTTTTAGTACTTCGTAGAGATAAAAGATTCATAATATATAACAAATATTGCTTTAAAAAAGATAAAGCACAGTTATATGAATGATTGAAGGTTATCAATTTCTATATAAGGCATTAACAGGAAATTAGATTTTTAAAGCGCTTGTTAATTAGTCTCGTCATATAAGGCAAAAAATATTTATTCAACAAATATAATGAACGGGAATTTATGCTCAGCATATTTCCAGCACGCATAAAAAATTTCACTATTTCCCTTTTCGGGGTTGCAGGGAACCCCGCTGTTGCTGATGCTGCTTGTTAGATGCTAACTCCGATAAAATTTCAAACATTACCGAATAAAAATGTAAGGGCTATTGAAAAACTATTTTCAATCTTGAACTACAATTACGTAAACAATGGAAATTAATTTACTTGTTAGATTTCCAAAATTTGTAATTTCCCAACATTTTGAACGCGTCATTATTATCAAGTCTGTAAAATTTTTTCCGTATCTCATTTAAACTTTTTGACGCACACAAAGACAAACACACACACAAACAATGAAATCCGCCTCCACCCAAGAGAGACTGTGTACATGGATCTAATGCAAGTATACTACTATAGTACAAGTATAGCACGAATATTAACTTTTCTTTTTAAACTAAGATGTTCTCTCGCAGTGATATCCCCTACGTCGCCTTATGAACTTGTAAAGGGTTTCCTGAAAATATCTTTTCCTTAGCCTATCGTTTTACCAATTTAGTTAGTGTTACGTTTTAACTTCCGTAGAAATTTTTGATGGTGATGAATGCTTGATTGATAATTTCAATGGACTAAATTTTCTTTATGAGTTAAATAAAAGTTATACAAAACGTAATGATATCATTCCAAGTTTTTTTAACCAATTTCTGAAATTTCAAAATGCATCAAGAGGCTGCCAATTATATAACGTAGAAGATAGAATTTGGTTATTTTTTAACTGTGCAAAATTAAAGTTCCCTATATTAAATTGATTTGAATTTCTAGATTTTGAGATTCCTTATACACTGTTATCATATTTCAAACGGCCGAAACCAAATATCGACATGTTTACAAGAAAGATGATTATCATATTTAAAATAAATTGCACAACTAGCCTGGTTATGGAGTTAGTTTAGCAGCTGGACTTCCTTCTCACTTCAATATGCGAAGAGATTTCCAACTGCAAACATGTTACATGAATAAGACAGATATACCAATAAAGCCAAAATTAAAAAAAGAAAGTAATACAAGCAATCCTATAGTAATTTGAAGTAAACGAAAAGCAGACAACAAAAACAAGGAATCTATTCTAGTTCACTTTTTCAAGGGCTAGAAACTATTCGAAATGGATTCAAAAGAATATTTAGGGAATTTTCTGTAGAAGCAGGCCTATTTTGGGCCAAGACAGAGCTTCTCATAGCCCGA
The DNA here is from genome assembly GCA_013235015.1 of Araneus ventricosus. NCBI lineage: Eukaryota > Metazoa > Arthropoda > Arachnida > Araneae > Araneidae > Araneus > Araneus ventricosus. The sequence continues at coordinate 3,010,621 of BGPR01000017.1, read as the reverse complement.
ACTCCCCAAAAAAGAGAAACCAGGAGCAACATGAATAAGAAGTCTGGAATAAGAACTTGTGATTACACTTGAATTAATTGCGGTGGATAATTTCTTTTTTAAAAACAAGGGCGGAGGTCTTCCTTATTTCTGCATTCATTAATTGAATTGCAGCAATAAAACTGTCTTCATCAGATGAACAGTCATAATTTTCGACAAAAATCAGCTCTCAGTGCTCACATTTTCGGTCAAATTCTATTCTTGTATTTGTTTAAAAAGTAAACATTGTCCTTAAACAGAGAATAGGCAAGAATTTAAAACTTTAACTTGAAAGCTTTAGACAAACACAGAAGAAATTTAGTTCAGTTATAAATCATATACTCTTTCTGTTTATACATGAGTTGGAAACGACCAAAATGAAGTTCAAAATACAACCATAATGCAACTTGAATGCACACTGATTCATCGCAAATTTTAATATAAACATTTCATTTTGTACATTTTTGAAAAAGTTTTCAATATTATCTCGTATATTTTCTACAAACATTTATCTAAGCATACCATCTAACAGAAATTTAATGCGATCTACAAGAAAATTGTTTCAAGCTTTGGGTGATTTAGAATTTTACTTGGTTGAATTTGCTAGTATAAGTTATTTTTTAGCGATTTTACAATCTTATGTAGTTGATTAAATTCGCATTTTCCTCGATAACCTTCAGGAAGAGTAATTTTTATTCTTTTAGCCTGGATTTATCTGCACCAACAATTCTAAGAATTTTACGAGAAAATTGGAAATAGTTAGAGGAGAGAGGATTGTGCATGCAATCCTTTTCTGTTGTTTTTGAAGTGAGGAAGTTTTGTAAATTTGAAAGTTTCTGATCTATAAAGTTTTGTATCTTGAGAGTTAACGAATATTTAAAAGACAGACGAGAAAAATACACAGCCAATCAGTTCCAAGTAGTAACTGAATATAATTAAAAGCTGACATAATTTCAGTTAAGCTGGTTTATCAAATGCCCTAATGTAAAACTCCGAATGTATATTAAGAATAGGTGGAGTTGGGGTAGTTTGATACGCGGGAACATTGATCCAGTCCATAAATTTTGATGACTGGAATGGCTCAAGATGTTCACATATATATGCTATTGTAACCCTTCTCACAGGGTAATTTTTCGCCCATGTTTAGTCAAGAGTGAATTTACAAATGAATCAAACCTCTAATCTTATCGTCTAAAAAAATTTTACTCTAAGTACGTGTTGTGTGATTTCTTTAAGTAGTAACGTTTTCCTCCCAGGGAATCTACTCCAAAAGTAGGAAAAAATATTTATTTTTCTGAACTATATTGAGTTGTTTAGCGTTGATTTTGAGTGACCACTTGTTTTAAGTAAAAAAGTCTTTTGGGGCAGATTGATACAATTGACTCCGGAGCACAATGATACGCATCTTCTGTGTGTATCAATGCGCCTTAACAGCAACTACTTTGCAAAATCTTCTTCAGAAATGAAAAAAACATAAATATGAACTGCCTAAGAGAAACACGCAATTAGTATTTGTTTAAACAATGAAAACGGTTTGAATTTAGTTGCAAAATGGAAAAGTATTGTTGTAAATTAAATTTAAAATATTTTTTACGAATTTCTTAAAATTGGAGAAAAAAATTGTATTGAATATTAATTAATATCATTGAAAAGATATTTTTTTGCATTTTCAGATGGTGTGAAAATTATTTTTGTGCCTTATTATTTTCGTAAGTCATGAAGGAAGAACGATAAGTTTTCCATTAATTTTTAATTCATTAAAATTTCCCAAAACAGCTTAGAAGCATGCATTCCCTCCCTTCAAAGTATTTTTATACATTTTTATACACACACACATTCTGCTTTATTATTTGCAGAGATAAATTATTTTCTGAGGCATTATTGTTTGATTTTTCCTTTCTCAGTAAAAATGTTGAATTTTGATTAAAATAAAAATTTGTTACATTTTTAAACTTTTAAATCTTGATTTAGAATTCAAAATTTATTGATAAAACAAATTTTGCTTTGATTCCAAACATATTTATCATCATTATTTTCGATATTTCCGTGTGTATGAATGTACCCCTAGTATGGGGCAGATTGATACAAATCCATTTTTAGGAAAAAAGTGTAATAAGTGTTTTATTATGTCATTTATGTCCAAATTTCGACTGAAATCCTATATTGGATTAACAAATGTATAAATATAGCGTATTAGTTCCAATTATTTACGTTGCTAAAATCATTTTTTAGCTTTCCAAAAAAGTGTATCAATGTCCCCGCATTCCCCCTATATTTCTCTATAAAAATTAGTATGTATCAAAAGTGTACTGTCCTACCACCAGGAGAAAAACCCTGAGTAGGGTTGCCTCAAATAGGCGAGTCGAAGAAAGGAGGGATACGGATATAAAATCAGCCGCAACATTTGGCAACCTAAGCGCACTTCCTTTAGGCGAGGAATTCGTTGTCGATCGAAGTACACAGAGAAATGAGACTTCCGCCGGTTCTATCAACGCCAAATGAAATAAATCCCTTTCCCTCACCCCCAAAATGCAGTGGAATATCCCGTTTCCATAACGACTGCCACAGGCTTGTTTGGTGCCCAGGGTGTTTCTCGTGGTGGTAAGACAGTATTGGTTTTTTGAATGCTAGTACAGAGTGTCCTAAGAGGTCGTTTATAAACTTTAAGTGTCGGTCAGGCATACAGAATCTAATAATTTTTACAATAGAACATGGGCCTCAAGCACAAAGGGCGACCGCCACAGGGTACTATTTTGTCAGAGAATTAAGTAAAAGAAAAGTGTACACTAGATAAAGAACACAACACAGTTTCAATAAATCATAAATTTTTAATAACGCAACAACGCAGTTGCCTGAAAAACAACACGAGAAGCTTATATCCGATGCTCATTTAGAAAATAAGGACCGTTTAGTTATACAAAATAAAAAACACAATATTTATTGAAAAAAACAATTATGTTACGTACCGAAAGATTCCTTCACTTCTCCACATAATCACCTTCTATATTTAAACATTTGTCGTATCTGTCCACGAGCTTCAGAATTCCCATGTCATACTCTTCTGCCGCCAGTTCATTAAGGCAGTTGATCACTGCATTCTCCAACTCTTCATCACTTCCAAAAAACTTACCGCTCAGAAACCCTTTCAGCTTAAGCAAAAGATAGAAATCGCTAGGAGCAAGGTCCGGAATATAGGGTGGATGATAAAAAAGGGGAGTGAGCTGCTCGGCGGAAATGCGCGAGCTGTCTTTTGTTTGAATGCAGTGAACACCTGTCTTAATGAACTGGCGGCAGAACAGTATAACATGGCAATTCTGAAGCTCGTGAACAGATACGGCAAATGTTTAAATGTAGGAGGTAATTATGTAGATAAGTGAAGGAAACTTCCGGCATGTAACATAATTGTATTTTCCAATAAATATTTTTTTCATTTTGTATAACTAAACGGTTTTTATTTTCTGGATGACCCTCGTAGCTTCGGACGACTAGTCTTTGGAACTTTACTTTAAGTGCTCTAAAGGTTTGTTGTTGATACTCCATCCTTCTTGTCTTTGTATCTGTCATTCTGCTTACGACTTGTAATCTTGTTATTCATAGAACTGTGTTCTGCTATTTTGAATCTGTATTCCATTAAACTTGTGTTCTCTATTTTATCTAGTGTATCATTTTCCTTTACATAATTCGCTGATAAAAGCACCCTTTATATCGGTCGCGCTTGGCGTTTGAAATCCCATGTTCTATTGTAAAAATGACTTGCTTCTGTATGCCTGATCGACCCTTACAGTTTGGAAATGAACTTTGTGAACACCTTGTATATAAAACCTTGTATCTGACACTTACTCATTACTGTTGTTGAATTCAAAATGTTATATAAAGGGTTATATGTCATTCTGTAATCTACAGACGTCCACATTTCTTTTTCTCATTTTAACCCTTCATTTACCACATTGACTTAATAGCGGCTTTTTAATTTTGTTTTTCAACCATTAGATAAGTTTTCATGTAGAATGATCCTGGGAGTGAAGAAAACACTTTTTTTAATTAATTGAAATTATTTAATTAATTTAATTAATAATTAAAAAATTAATTTCTCTCTTCAGCTGCCTTTTACTGCTTGTTATTGGAACTCCATTCTCTGTGTTCTTGTGAATTCTGTGAGGAAAAAGGAGGATATTGCGAAGAAATAAACGTGATTAAGGCGGTACTTTTAAGTCCCGTAGGTAGATAAAGGGTTAAGATCAGATGATAGAGATATAAATTGGGAGATTTTATCCATCTTGAGGCATTATATCAAATTAGTCCTTAAATCCATTGAAGCTGCTCGGAGAATTTGTACAGTTGAAGGACATGACAAGATTGGTGACCAAAAGGGTGTTCAAACATTTCAAGGAAAGAGTTGTAACACTTGTCATCAAACACAGAAGTGGTTTGCCAGTACGTGTCAGTCTTAAGGAATTGAAAGGTAAGTGAAGGATAATCCAACCACTAACACCTGACACGTTAACAATTTATGGAGTTTAGTTGAGAAATGTCGTTGCTACCATTATGAATCCTGGACTTTGAGCCATCAAATTATCATATTTTATGTTTTCGCAAAACTCTTTGAATATCAGAAGTCGCAATGATAATGATGCAGTGAGATCTCATTTGGTTCATTTTTTTGTTGAAGTTCCTGTCCAGAAGTCCTATGAATGTGACATAATGAAGTCGCAGAAAAGCTCATTAACTATTATTGAACAAAATGGAAAGTGTATCATTGGTAAGCCTTCATTCATTGCTTTAAGAGTAGTGCTTTAATTCGTGAGAAAAAAAGGCACCTACATAATTCTTTTGATATACCCTAATAATGGTACATAATAGAATCATTTATTCATTGTCTTAAGAATTTTTTTTAAAAACTCAGCAATCACATTATATTTATACTCATCAATAATCGTCAAATAATTAACATTTACATTCCTTGAATCATAAATTCTAATTTGATTGAAGAGCACAACTCATTCATGAACTGTAACTTTATTAAAAGCCAGTTGAAAATTGGATATTCATAGATTTAGCGCCAGTACTGTCAAATATGAAAACTGATGTGATATCACGGAAACTACAACACGAACCATAGGCGCAAATCTTTCTCTAGAAATATTACGAAAAAATTTAAGCTTCGTGAACTCAAATTTCAAGGGGCGCAGATCCATTTGATAAACATACATACAAATATGTAATCTAGACGTAGGATTTATCAAGAGAGAGAAAAAATTAGTATAAATAGATCTATGTTTCGCAAATGAAATACCTATAAAATTTTCGAAAACTAAAAATTAATAACCAACATGGGTTTTTTGGAGCTAAGAGAGCTCAACATTTTTTACCCTAATTACAGATATGGAAAGTAAATAAAATTTTTATGGATGTTCTCGCAGTAAAAAATTGGAACAGCAATTACATAAAGCCGAAATTCTTCGACTCTCACTACTGTTAACTGTAAGTTTCATAAAAATAAACTAAGAAGAGGCATTCTTGCTGAGCAACCTTTGTTTAACAATAATTCTAATCGATGAGCCGAGGGAATTGGAGGAATTCGCGGAACTAACAAATTCCACATTCCAAAGCTAAATCTGTAATTGCATTGGCTTTATTGAATCCTAGGAAACAAAGTAAAGGAAAGTTTATTGATCCTTTTGGAAGGTGTCTTTCTTATCTAAGGTAATTATGACTGAGATTTTGTTTGATGCAGTTTCTCTTCCTAATTTTTCTTCATTGAAAATTTTGAAGAAAAATGACCGCCATTTAATAAACTGTTTCCTCGAAGAAATGCCAAGGGAAATCAATAAGGATTAAAGGAACTTCCACTCAAGTTTTGTAACTTTTAGTGATCACCTATCATTAAAATGCTACACTTATCTTGCAGCCCTTAATAAGTAACTCCATTTTATGAGATTGGGGCCATTCAAGATTCATTTTATTAGTTTTTGTCTCATTCGAGCGTTATTCTAATAGTTATAAAATGTGTCGTACCTTTGATTCGTTTATTAAGGTGTAGTTTGAATATAAAATTTTTCGAATCTGAATAAAAAATTCTTTTGAAAGGCTTTGAGATTTTAGTGACAATGCAAATTTTACAGCTGAATTTTTTCAACCAAATGAGAGAACAATTACATTGTATTTCAAGTTTTTCTCTTGCCTAAAATACATGCAGATAAGCTAGGAGGTTTTTATACATATTTGTTTTAGCAAAAATGAACATATCCACCTGTTTCTGAAACGCGATTTTTCTAACTTTGTACCCACTATAAAAGGGTGAAATCTCATTTTCTCTCAAAACTTATTTCTCCCCCTTTGTAAAGCTATTTAAAGTTCCTAATTTTTTGCAAAAACTAAATGCATCAATTTTTAAGTAAGAATTCAGAACTCAGTAATGGTTATTACACGGTAAATCAATATCTGCCATAATGTAAAGAAACATTCATGCTATTACCTATATTTTGTATGCAAATTTTCTGAGCTGCTACTTATATTCCATTGCCTAAAAATCTCTTAAGATTAGTTGCTCTTCCAATAACCAAAATTGTTTCATAGAAGCTTTTACTACACGAAAAAGTTCTAAAAGCCCTTTGAATCATTCCTTAGAACCACATAAAAGGCCAATTTCCTTTTCCAATAATATTTTTTCTTTCAACAAAGCAGACGTATTCACTTCTAAAAATATTTATCAGTTTCATTAGAAAGAGATTTATGAAGGAAATTTTTAAACAAGCATCTAATCGACTCATTATTAATATTTACATGAGGAATATGTAATTTATTAATGATACAACAGTCGCGCTGGTCTGATATCTGGATAGTGGATTAAGCGGGACATTTACCGCTGTTCAATTCCACGATTTTTGGAACACGGGAAGGGAAAACCTTTCGTCAATGTGAGAAACCGTTTAAAATGCGCAAATGGATTACAGTGATGGAATTCCGAATAGTTTGAAATCAAACTGGAATGTCCGGATGGCCTTTTGTCACCTCGCTGCGAAGGTAGCGGGAAAACAAAACTACTGCCTAGATTGGGATCCTGCGAAGAGGCTAAGTCATGTTAAAAGTAAACGTGGAAATCCCCCGTGTGGGGGAGGACTATAATGGGTGGGAATAAGTCTGAGACTTTGAACCTTCTCAAACAAGGTGCATCAAAACAAACTCAGGAACATTCGTGAATGAGTGATAAATTTTTCGATTGGAATGAGTGGAATACAAACCAGCTGGGACAAATATGGAATGCAATATAGTACTGATGAATTCCCAGCTTTAGAGAATCAGATCTACAAGGTGAATGAGAACTCATAGACAAAACTAAAGAGTGGTAGAGTAAGGCAAAGAAGGGTAAGAGTACGCACCTAGTGGATTTTTCGTTGTAAAAATGAGAATTGAAAAGTTAGAGCCTCGAAAATATATTGAATCATAGTTTATTAACTTAGAAAGAAGGGTACAAAAAATGAAAATTTTATCTTTAAAAATATATATATTACGAAACGCAAGGGAAAAAAAATCAAATGCGTACTCTTACCCGACGTGGCGGGTAAGAGTACACAGGACGTGAGGCCAAGAGCACGCACCCTGAAAATTTAGCAGTAGTCGCATACAAATGCTCAACTGCCTTCGTAACTGGAACATTCCTCATGCCACCACTTCTTACATAATCCACACTGCATCCAATCTTCATCACATGTTTGTTCGCAGCCTGGGCATATTGTCCCCTCATTATTTGCCGAACTTGTTCAGGAAACTGGGTTTTCGATTGAATTCAGAATGAGTTTTTTCTTTGTTTTCAGGGTTTTTCCTTTTTTAGTTTTGTGACCATTTTTATTATTCTTAAGAGCTCGATTGGCCTTTGCTTCCTCTAATTAAACCTTTTCCTTTTCGTTTTCCTCTAACAAGTTTTTGAATGGAGACGAAGTCATGATCTCAGATTTTTGAGATTTTTTTCCCTTTTAGCTCCTCGTTGTTCATGTCGAGGAAGTGGCACGATTTACTGGATACTGACATCTATATGAGAAGTGGAAGGTGACACCTCTTTCTCTTCAGGTGCAACTGCAACTGTGCAATCGTTATCCAAAAGTGCTAAAGTTACTATCGAAGGAGAATAGCAATCCTCACTTATTATGTTAGGGTTGTATGGCTCAATACCTGTAACTCGGAAAGCTTTTTCTGAGAGTTGAACCCTGACTGTGGCGTTATAAGCTTTTTGAAAAATCCCTGAAACTTCGTACAGTGTTATTACTTTTCCTGGATATTGTACGAGCCATTTTTCAGCTTCAGATTAGTATAAAGCTTTCAAAGGGGAAAGAAACATTTATCCAACGTCTGTAGCACATGACTCGCATGTGGTGAAAGAGTAAGAAACGTTATATGATTCTCTCGACAAAACAAAACTGCAGGTAGCTAGCAGTGGGATGTGTGATTATTTGCTATTAACAGAACAGGGTCTTCCTCAGATGGTTTAGCATGCTTGATCAAATGTTTCAGTCAGTCAATGAACAAATGGGAATTCATGTAACCAGTGTCGCTGATCAAAGCCAAAGTTCCATTGGGTTCATCTTTGTACAAAAGAGCATTCATTCTCTTTCTAGGAAGAATCAATGCAAGCGGAACGAAAACTCCTGTAGCACTCATGCAGCATGTAGAAGTGACTCTTTGACCTTCTTCTGCACTAGAAATTTTACAAACAGTCTTTTTTCCTTTTGGTGTTATCACCTTCGGTGTTCTCTTGGGGGATTGTTGAGATAACAGTCTCATCCATATTGAATTTTCTATGGGCATTGATCTTTTTCTCCAGACAACAGCTCTTCAGATTATTATAGAACCGTGTCACTTGCACTTCGTTGAAGCCCATTGCTATAGCGACACTGCACTGCTTTGGATTTCGTACAGAAAGGTTATACCTTTTACAAAACGATTTTAACCAATCTTTACCAGCTGATTTCCTCCCATTATTAAATCTACCAGCAATTCCATTCATATCAGCATACTCGAAAGCAACTTTCATTATGTGCGCATATCTGGTCTGTGCATACTCTTAGCCGCCGATGTATTGCTTCTCTAAATCGTCCATACATGGCCGTAGCATTCACTAAAGTTAAATTCTAGCGTGGCCACGTTGTTCGGAAGGGAACAAACCTCATAATGATATTTACTTAGAAAGCAAGCATTAGTCCTTTATTTACAAAAAAAATAAGATTTCTTCAAAGAAAAATTACATGCTAACATAACGAAATCATATCTTACCTGATAAATAAAAGACAGCAAGGATGAAAATAATAATGACGGTCTCTTGAGAGAGCTGAAAACAGAAGTGTTGATATGATCACACTCACTTCTGCTTGCACTGTTGCCAACAGGGAAAAAAATCCCTGCGTACTCTTACGCCCCCACTTCCCTTATAATTCAACAAACATATTTTTTATAGGAATATATGGGCGCAGGTGATCCATTGAGACACAATCACAAGAAATGGAAGCGAAAGCAAACAGATTGTTTTCTGGCAGCATCGTCGAAAAAACACTTCGGGTTGCGAAAAAACTACCCGTTTGGGGTGTTTGCTTGTGTGGGTTGAATTGGCTTGTTTTCAAATTTTGCATGAGAATTTTAAAGTGCTTTTAAAATGAAAATTTGTTTGTGTAAATACCCCCCGGGAATTGTATTTTATATTTTTCCCCAGCCACACAATATTGTGATTTTTCTATGTTTTGGCTGAATGCACATTGTAAATTGTGGTATTTTGTAATAATGCAATTACTCAGTGATTATTCTGATATATTCAAAATAGACCCCTGTTTTAGAGTGTAGTGTGTGCAATAGTTTAGTGAGTTGTAGTATAAGATATTGTATTATATGGGATAATATTTTGATGTTTCTAAAACTTCAAAATCTTCTATAATGCTCTCCTTGTCCTTGGAGACTGGGGGTTGTCCCTTTCGTGCTGGCGGAAGTCTTTATTATTCCCCACCATCCCGCTAAGGGCCTTACACCCTTTCGGGTAGGCAGGGTCGGTGTGAGTTCCTTTCCTTTCATCACAGCAGAGCTTACTATTATGACTCAAAACTGCGTCCACTAAGAGTAATACAAAATTCGAACCGACGATGGAATGCTTGGTGTACATTTTTGGTCGGATTCTTATGATGACGTCGCTGATTGAATAGTCGTTGAGGTTGCATGTTTACGAGAGGTATTATACCTAGAATCTTTGGAATTGTATGCCAGACACTTCATTGATGTTGTCAAGCATGAGTAATGCTGTTGGATGCAAGATTGAGTAATCCGCTTGAGAGTAAAATCCGCTATGAAGAAACACTTTCAAATGATGCTGTTAGTAAACAGTTTGTTCAATGCCTATTTGTTGTCTATGTGACACATCTGGGTGCTTACGATCACATTCCTATATGGAAAATGTTTGATATTTTGTACTCTACCATCCTTTAAAGTTTCACCCATGAGTTATTATTTAACCTACATAAAGGTCAGAAGCACCGTAAATCTGCCGTTGGAGTTAAAACGTTCTCACGTTAAGTTAGACGTTAACGTTTAGAAGCTAGGCAAGCATGATGGTGGCTCGGGTGAGTTTTTTCAGCATCAGTTCACCGAACATTAATAATTTATTCCCAAAATAGCTCTCGTGTAGCACCAAGAGGGTCACTGATCCAGAAAATCAATTATATTAATACCAAGTGTGGTCTCAAGCTAATATCCTTATATTTCCTCAGCTTAGTAGCAAGAAATTAATTTAAAAGAAAGCCAATTATAACTTGTAGACACAGGTAAAATAATCAGACTGTTTTTTAAATTTGAATTTACAAATAAGGGAAAAATCTAGCAAACATGAAAAGTATAAAATTTTGAATTATAAAATTGTTTGATGGCCATAAGTTTTATTTCAGGAAGAAATGTAAACATAAAATAAAAGAAATCCTGTTTTGAGATATTTTTCTTCCTCTTTGCAAAATGTGCCCCTTTATTTGTTTAATAAATACAATTTTTTAAATAGTAAACATTGCAAAGATACATAATATGATCAAATGCAATATATTGTTGTACGATTAGAATGTTTGGCCATAAAAGCTTCTTTTGTAAAATTTTTATTTCTTTGGGAAATCAAAGTAAATAAAATGAAATAAGCGTTTATGTTGATGGTTTATTTATTCCTGGTATCAGACACATGCGTTGCATAAAAACACATTTTTGTTTTAAGCTGAATATTGAAAAATTACCGCATATTTATGCTAGTATGATACTCAAAATTTGACGGCCACCCGGCGTTACAAATTTGTCATTTCTTAGCTCTGCTACATATTTTCCTCATTAAATTTTTGCACACATAATAATAAATTAATAACTCTGTCAAAAACTTTTTATTCATGTCAAGAAAATAAATATGTTTCACAAAAGAAATCATTAGCGACCTAAAACTTAATGCTTATGGTTATATATATAAAGTAATCATGTTCTGATAATTTTCTCCATTTTTTTGCCGGGATAAGATTTGAAAAATTTTAGTTTAAAAAAATAAATCTTTATTGCATTTTACCCTTCTTAAATATGCTATTTCCTTTTTTTTAAAAGAAATGTTTTTCTATAAATTTGTTCATTTCTGCATTCATATCTTTATTTCACGTGCGTTGCTCTCGAGATTTTGCTCTTTTATATTTTTGCTACATAATTAGATAACCCACAGTGCGCCTGACAGACGAGTTTATTTGGAAGGAGAGCGAGGTAGCATAAATGGAGTGGGAGGTGGGTAAAAAAACTAAATATATTTAAAATGATAATTTATTTAAACAAAAGAAAAACCGAAGAGTGCTTGCCACTCAGCTTTTGCGTATACTTCCACAGTATGTTGTATTTTGTATTTAGTTTCGTCGTGTCGAAAAAAATCCTGTATACTATTTTGTTGTAAAAACTACAAACTGAATATCATTCATCTAACTCTTGGAAGCTTTGAGTTATCGTATTTACGTGCACACAGGTAGATAGCCAGCCCACTTTGGATTTGATCTAACGTTTGACGTAGACGTACAATTCTTTTCAAAGATCACATACCCAATTTCATTTGTTTAGCTCGTTGCGTTTTTGATATACTGTCCACATGTACTTACACGGACTAATACAAAGAAATTCCAAAAATTTACTTTTAGGATTCAGGAATATGTGAAGCAAGCAACTTGATTAAAATATCGAAATAGAATGTTTTTTACGATTTTAATACATTTTCTCGTATAATTTTTATATGAGAAATTAAAAAAGATAATTCTTTTAATACAAAAACAAAATGTATCTCCAAAATATAGGTCGATACACGCTATTATTACTAAAGGATTTTTATACTACTCCCTACAAGAACAAGATGCTCTACAATGTTCATACGATATCTTTACGATGTTGTGCGTCATTCAAAATATTGTAGCAGCATCGTAGAGATATCATAAAATATCTTGTACTAATAGGTCTTGGTTAAAAGTTTTAAGTTAATATAGGTCGATGCATGCTATTATCACTAAAGGATTTTTATACTACTCCCTACAAGCACAAGATGCTCTACAATATTCATACGATATCTTTACGATGTTGTGCGGCATTCAAAATATTGTAGCAGCATCGTAGAGATATCGTAAAATATCTTGTACTGGTAGGGCTTGGTTAAAAGTTAAAAGTTCACTGGAAATGGAGCAAAATCTAACACAAATTATTGGAAGGGGTCGAGAGAACCTAAAGCAAGATACCAAAAGCTAAGTACCACTAGTCTTCAGAATCATTATTCGTCCAGCTATTCAAAACAAGAAAATGTAATAAAAGCAGTTTTATCGGGCTGTTTGATTTATTGCTCTGTTTGTTTAACGGTAGCCTAAATGACACGCAAGTGTCCTTTACACCACATTGATTTCCCAAATCTATTAGTCTATACATTCTGTATCATCTTCAAATAACACGCCATCTTTCATTTCTAATGTGTTTATCCACTACAATTTTATATCTCATTGCATAAATAATTTCTTTTATCCTTAACACTCAGAAATAGGGCAATCTCTTCGCTCTAACTTCTTTAAAGAATTGACGCAATCAATGAAATGATGTTTCTAGTCAAAGAAATGAATGCTATTTATTCTCGTTCATTACTCAGCGCGATATCAATCTGCAATATTATTAACACTTCATTTGCAGATTTAATGGGAAGGACAATTTATTAGTTTTTGCAGAGGCTTCGTTTACTTCTCAGATCCGATTATCTTCGAAATGTCTTTCAGTAAAATATGCGAATTCTCCTTTCTTGAATTAGATTTTGAAATGAATCAAAGAGAAAAATTTACTGCACATCTACTTTTATGTAATTAGAATAATTATCAAAACTTTGTAGTATGACACTGCTAAATGAATAGCGAAGATGAACGAGTTCTGATTCTTTTCTTATCGTTTTGTTGGTGGAACTGTTACAATGACATTTTATTATATTCAAAATAATAAATTTTATCGGTATTAGCATGGTTTACAATAAAATCTCATATAATGTGGCAAATTTGGAATGAATTCGTATCACAAGAAATAATTGTCTGGTCATTTTTTACTAGTCAAACTCAAGAATCTAAAGTATCTTTAGACTGAAGCGTTTGATATATGGATACTGTAGTGCAGCCAATTCATAGGACATTCTTGTTACATTACCGACTTAATTATTGATTCCATCTGATATACAGAGTAATTCAAAATGTTTGCAAAAGTTTTGTTTGCGTGCGTAATAATTTTTCTGTGTGGCTATTCTTCGTCACACGGACAATATGCAAACTATAGTCCATTTCATTATCATGTGAAATATTCTGTATGAGAATGCGGGGCCTGTTGCACGTTAAATTATACATAGTGGCCAAACGTCCTCCCGTTGATGCGGCGCGGAAGTTTGGAGAGGGGGTGCCAGCTCAGGTGTCGTCCTCGTCATCTGACAGAGGTTCAAACTTGCGAAGCCCGTACCAAAATAGCCCTCGTGTTGCTTCTAAACTAAACTAAACTAAACTATACTGTATGAGAATGCTTCACATGATAATATAATAAACAGTTCTTTCAGTTTATTCACTGTTGCTGTAAAAAAACACAGTTAAGACAGAGTTCTCGGCACATTCTCATAAAATAAGGTCATAAGATGTAATGCTGGATATTTAGATGTCACATACAGAACTACACATTTTGCTTATTTAAATTAATCTTTCTATTGAATCCACAGGTAGAACTAAACTGATGATCAGAACTGTAAGAGTTCATAGAACTCGCCAAAACAAACAACATTCAACACACAATGTGGGGTCGGAAAGCATGTGTCAAGCCACGAGAATGCACCTGCGTGGTGAAAACGGAAAATACAGTAAAGACGACTAATGTGGTATTAATTATTTTATATCAGTGAATTCTCTCTTTATAATTATTTTGAGGCAAATCATTTTAATTTAAAGCTTAAACGCATTAATTTTTTTCCTTGCACTCACTGATAAATCAGTACAGTAAGCTTGTAACTTTAACAAGACCCTTAAGACCCTCTGTCCTTTCCTTTTCACTTACGCATGTAGTATACCCCCTTCCAGGAGAAAAGCACATGTCAAATGAAATAATCTTGGACCACCCAAATAAGAGAAGAACATGCTTTGGGGGTCTATACTGGTACTCCCAACCCAACCGGGGGTACCAGAATAGACCTCTTAGAATCCTTTTGTTGTTTGTAAGATGGAAAGTGAAGTTTTTGGCCTTCGGCTCTTTTGAGGGAAAGGTTTTGGGGCCTTTACTTTGCCGGTCACTTTAGTACATCTGTCGTTTATTGCCTTTTGACAATGAACAAGTAATACTTTTAGGCAAATTTTAACAACCCACGCAAAACATGTTGTCTGCTCCAAACAATGATTTTCTTTCGAACCTGTCTATTTAGACTGATTGCCAATCTGAGGGCAATTTCAAACCCACTGTTCCCCAAAAGGCTTTTATTTTTAACCGCTGAGCACTCAGCAATCACAGGGATGCCCGATTGGCTGGAGGTGGATATTGCAATGACCAAGTGAGCGTGCACAATGGGTTACTTGATTGTTTGTCGAGAATTGTGGCTGTTTCTAACTACGCTTGGCGAGAATTGTGGCTGTTTTTAACTACGTTTGGCGAGAAGAAATAATTCATCACTTGCAATGAACACAAGAAATTTTGGCGATTGGCATAGGGCGTGGAAGGATTTACATAACTGCCTGGCAAACAGGGTTAAGAAGGAGAGAGGAATTGGAAAAGAGGAAAGACAGAGATAGCAATGTGCAAGAGAGGTTTTGAAGTAATTTGGATGGATGTGTGGCAACATTGAAGGAAGACGAGCGGCGTTTTTTGGTAAAGGAAAGCGTCCATTGACCTCTCAACTACGCAGCAGAATAAGATCTTTGAGAATGCCTGCCTGGCGAAAGTAATGTGCGCAAAGGACTTGACAGCTGTTTCTTAATGTGTTGTACCGTTGTTATCGCCGGCCGAAGGTGATGTGCAGATGCTAAAACCATAGTATGTGGGCTTTCAAGATTAGCAACATAAAACCAGCCAGTGAGGCCTACCGATTGTGGAGGTGGGCCTAATTAACTGCGTGGCATGTGCATAAGCAATGCGAACGGTCAGGTCTTCGCCAACTGATTCTGCGACGCTAGAGGCATTACTCCTGTGCTGTCAAATGAGCAAACACTTCTAAGCTCTTGTCCTGAGCTAACGTTCCGGATCACTGACGAAGCTGGCAAATTGATGGACAGTTTAGAATCCGGCCATAGAAAAGCTAGAACACTGCGGAAAACCCATGCCAAATCCGACGAGCCTGATGTCCTGATGTGACCGATGTGACCAAAGTGACACATTGAAGTGTTTCCCAAAGGACTTCTTAGAGGCACGCGGAGATTTTTCATCCTAAATTTCTCGGACTGGCAAGATGCTCGAATGAGGGAGGAAGAGACTGTGATCTGGTGCATAAGAAATAAATATTGCCAACTGCTTGAAATACACAACAGAGGTTCCTACATGACAGAGTCACCCACCCTGTCAGCCAAGCATATGCTCGTACCCATGGTCAAAGCGCCAGACCAGATGTCCTTCATTGAATTACAGACAAGTATTTATTTTAATATAGCAATGTTTTGATAAAGTATCAGTGTATTTTAATCTTTAACCATGATGAAAGATTTGAGTTTGATGTGCGAATGGGTCTCGGTTTAAAGAAATGTATAAATAGGAATTAACAAGAAAAGATAACCTAGTATTTTGTGTGGATCAAAATTTTAGATTTATGGAAGTTTGTGTAAGAGTGTTTTAGGAATGTGACCAGTAAGCAATTTGAAATTAAAATTGTCTTGATTAATCCCATGTGTGATCAATTGATCAATTTTTTATAATCATCAAGTAATTAATTGCTCTAGAGTACACATAGAAAATTTTGAGATTGTAGGTTTAGTATGATTTTAAGTAAACCTTCATTTGAGCCAAATTTGAATTAGAGAAATTACAAAAAAATAAAATAAATAAAATCTTGGCTTTTAACGTGTAGTACAAATGTGTACTAGGATCCTGATATTATGATTTATTATAAGTTAACGCTGTTCTGTTGATATGTTGAGCACCTTCATAAATTTAGAATTTGCTATACTTCTATCTTATATAAAATAGTGTTATGGACAACTGGTACTGAACTGCAAATCTCATGACAAATTGCTGGTTACATTGTGCAACAATTAGCTTGTGGTTTCATTTAAATATTTGATTGTATATTGTGCGAACACACTAACTAGGGGGCCCCACAATTTTAAACAATGATCTTGCTGTTTATGACAATGAGTGTTTGGTAATATTTATTTGTGTGCAAATATAGCCAAGAGTAATATGCAATGTGTTTTATTTATCTGCAATATCATGCCGGCATCTCTTTACATTCATTTGATTATTCTTAAAATAAACAAAATTTTAATTTAAGGTATCCAGTATCTGTCGCTTATTTTTGCTTGACATGTTCACGCTCACAGATTCTTCTAGAAATCTTCCAGGTCTGGAGCAAATTTAGCTGTTAGTACAAATTTTGGAACCTAGGGGTTATTGCATGGAATCTGTTATTAAACACAACGTGGAATCATTAAGACTTGAAGTTGATCTGTAAATGGATCTATTGCTTTTAAAATCAGTTGCAGGTTATCTGTCAAGAGACTAAATTTAATGGTTGTGAATAAGTTTTATGCATTTGTATACTTGACCTAAATTTAATTGTTGTAAATTGATTTTGAGTACTTGCATATTTGGCTATTCGTAATTGATTTTCTACTGTTCATTGATTAATACAGATTGCTTTTAGGCCTTGAAAACTAGTGCCAATTGACTCTTCACAGATTAGCTGAATAATTTATAGAACAAATTGAACTTGAAACAATTCAATCATGTTAAAATTTATTACATCAGAAACTTTTGAATTAGGTGATCAACAGGTCTTAAGATTAGACTAAAGAATTGAACAAATTAATTTACACGACACTAATTAAGGACAAAGAAACTTTATTATCGAAAATTTTACAGCAAATGCTCAAATGAGCGACAATCAGCTGCAATACATAGATGAAGGAGTTAATCCGGTACACAATGGAAGATGCCTGGCATTTAACGAACGTCTGCAGCTGAAAGGATAATCTGGGTGATAAGTTTTCTGATGACTCCATGGGCATCTCGTAGACGCTTTTTAGCTATGAGTAAAGAAGAAAATCCAGGAATATCGGGAGACCTGAGAACTCAGGCGACAGGCCCACCGCAACCAATCCATCTATTCAGAAAAGCAGTGTTTAATAGCTCCGCACAATCTTGAGAAAATGTGCTGGTGTTCTGTCGTGCCAGAACCATCCAATAGAAAGAAGATTTGCTAGCACAATTCGTAGTAAATCAGACAATGCCTGCTGGAGGAAAGGGAAGCAATTCTGTCTATTTAGGCGTTCTGGTAAATAATAAGGTTTAATTAAGTGGCTGTGGATAATCCAGAGAAAGCGGCTTGTCGCTTGCTTTCTGTTCCCATATTGTACAGTGAAAGTTGTTTGTTTTGGCAAGTTTTATCACCCCTTAAAGTCCTGACCATCAGTTCAGTTACACCCTGTATGTTTTGCTTGTATATAGAATAGCAAGTGATAAAAGAAAATGCAGAAAGTATACACAGAGAATGCACTAGCATCAATGGCTACGAATGTGCTTCAGAATATGTAGCGACAAGGTGCACGTTGAGGTGTGTGGAGCAGTATGGGCAAGGCAGGGCAGTACGAGAAAAAAATCCTACGGAGCATAAACTGCCGAGCATATTGGAAAGCAGTATCGTATGTCTGCTCAACAAAGGCGGAGGCGATGTCGTATATGCGTTTACCAAAAGTATGTTAGCATGAGCTCCGAATCAGATTCGGTTGCCGAATTATCATTACTATTTCTCTATCAAAAATCGAACAAGATAAATCTCTGGAAAAGGGAGCACATGTAATAAAAGGGAATTTGCATGTACAAGAGAATTCTTCAATGAATCATAAGTGAACTATTTCCAAGTATCTTGTTTTAGCTTAGTTTTCATATATTATGAATGGTTGGTGTTGTAATCACTGAATATCTACTCAATAATTTAATTAGTTTTGCTTCTATTTCTTTAAAATAGAATAGATCTTCCTCTTTCTTCTTTCTCTGAAACTGATTTTTTTTCCTGAATCGTTTTGAGATAGGGACACTAATTCTGCAGTTTACCGCCAGGGGTTTGCTGTGAGCGGTGTCATGGCATAGCGCATGGCCACCTGACTATACCTAGACACCATTTTTATTATAATGGCTGCAGTCGGTCTGAAGTTAATAGGGGTGTAAAAACTTAAGTGGACACCCAGTATATTTTGATACTAATTATTAAATTATAAAACTAATTGAAAGACAAAGAGAAATCCACAAAGTATTGGAAAGAGAGAGCTACATATGCTCAGCAGTTGAGAGACGCTTATTCTTGGTACACTGAAGAGCCAGAAAAACTGGTACACCTGTCTAGTATCGTTTAGTGCCAACACGAGCACACAGAAGTGATGCAACACGACGTGGCGTGGTATCGACTAATGTCTAAAGGTATCCTGGAGAATTTTCACACCATGAATCCTGCAGGGCAGTCCTCAAATCCATAGGAGTGCCAGGTGGTGGAGATCTCTTCTGAACAGCACATAGCAAGGCAACCCATATAGGTTCAATAATGTTCATGTCTGGGGATTTAGGCGGACAATGGAAGTGTCTAAAGTCAGAAGAGTGTTCTTGGAGCCACTTGGTAGCGACTCTTGACGTGTTGGGTGTCGCACTGTCCTGCTGGAATTGTCCAAATTCGTCGGAATGAACAATGGACATAAATGGGTGTAGGTAATAGGAGAGGTTGCTTACCTGTCCCTGTTGTCCCTGTCAGAATCGTCTCTAGACGTATCTGAGGTCCCATATCAAGCCAACTGCAAACGCTCCATACCACCCTAGAGGCTCTACCAGATTAAGCAATTCCCCTGTTGACATGTTGGATCCATGGTTTCATGAGATTGTCTCCATACCAGTACATGTCCATCCATCAAATACAATTGGAAACGAGACTCGTCAGACCAGGCAACATGTTTCCAGTTATCAACAAATCAATGGCGGCGTTGGCGGACCCAGGCAAGGCGTAAAGCCGTGTGCCGTACAGTCAACAACGGTACACAAGTGGGACATCGGTTCCGGAAGCCCATATCAATCATGGTCCGTTCAATAGTTCGCACGCTGACATTTCTTAATGCCCCAGCATTGAAATCTGCAGCAATTTGAGGAGGTGTTGCATGTATAACTCGTTTAAAGTTTCTCGTCAGTCATCGACGGTCCCTTTCTTTCATGGTCTTTTTCTGGTCACGCCGATGTCGGAGATTTTATGTTTTACCGAAAATGGTTGAATGCGAATATCCCAATTTCATCGCTACCTCGGAGATGCTATGTCCCATCTCTCGTGCGCCGACTATAAGGCCCCGTTCAAAGTTACTTAAATCTTGATAACCTGCCATTGCAGAAGCAGATCCAACAGCTTTGTCAGATACCTGTGGTCATTTATAGGCGCTGCCGACCGCATCGCGTTAGGCTGATGGGTTACATATCTCCGTTATTTGCATTCGAACGCCTGTACCAGTTTTTCTGGCTCTTCAGTGTATATCACACTTTATCATTGCTTGGGTATTTCTCTTTTGTTCTCATTCTGAATTCGAGAGCTGGGTCTTTTGAAGTATAAGGCATTATGTTTCAGTTTTGTAGGCACTTGGATCTAAGAAAATACGAGATGCTCTCCACGTTCTGCCTGTTTTAACCCACCTACAGTACTTCAAAAATTTTAGAGCAGTTGTGTTTTGGTTTGAAAATTTTATCTTTCGTTTTCGGGTCGACATTTTGGTACTCGCATTCAAAACATTTCTCAATTCAGTGCTGTATAATTTTAAGCTTGCTTAAAAAATGTAATCTACACAACTTTATTTTCAGTTGATGTTTCAAAATCACAAACTAGACGTGAATTTGTTCTAAAGGCTATTACATTTTTATATTACTGCAAATAAATTATTATTTAAATTTTTATTCATTTCTAGGGAAATTTACACTAACACTCAATTCTTTATGATAATTCAGCATGATAAATGACTCGAGTTACAGTTAATACGAAAGACAGTTTCAAAAATTTGTTCAAAATATTAAACGTTCCTTTTTAAGACATTCACTAACTCAGTTTAGATTGAAAAAAAATGGAAGGACAAATTTTTTTCTCCCTTCATACTCTTTTGTTCACTAATAATAAGAGCAAATATTTGCTTTAGTGAATATTGTTTTAAAAAGAAAAATGGCAATTTTTGTCTCTTTTTCTGAGATAAAATATGTTTTTATCAATTAACAAATACAAAGAAATAAAGGAAAAATAATGATAGTAATGCATATCTCACTTAAGAAGCAAATCTCATCGTCAGAAAAAAAAACGATTTATAAGAGACGAACAATGAATTTCTTTATATATTTATATGTAGCGAAAAAAATTTTCATACAATTCACTCGCTGGACTTTTGTAATAATTTCAATTTCTAACCTGATGTTACGATATGCGAACAATTTGCAAATTCAAAATTAGACAATTTAACTTTAATCAAAGACACTGATACTTTTCGAGGAATATTTGATAACTTAATTCATGAGGTGCAATTTTAATCGGCATATGACTACTATCAAAAATATCTTTAAAAGTGAAAATAAATAACCGTTAAAATTTTCTGAACAATTATTTACAATCTGATCGTTGTTTACTGTGCGAAGTAGGCAAACAAACTCCTTTCTATAGATATTTCAAAAAACTAAACAGGTATTGTTAATGAAATATGCCGTGGGCAGTTTTACCCTGAGTTTTTAAGTAACATTTAATCACTTGCACACTTGGCTCAACTGAATTAAAAAGAAAAAATCTCAATGTAAGCAAAATGTTGAAACTAATCAAAATTTTTGTTAAAAATGTGAGTCTGATAATTAATGAAAAGAAACCAGAGTTATTCATGTTGATATTAAAGGCCAGCTCAGTTGTATTAAAGTCCCATTTTGGACTGGATTGCAGACTAGCTCAGTCCGGGTCACCACTTTGTTAACCTTCAGCTTATATGTCTGACTCCACTAAATTATTAGACGTTTGATGGATAACAATTAATCTTTAATAAAATTCAACAATGTAAAAATAATTCAAAAAGAAATAAGATGCTCAGAGCTAGATGGCATAATTCGATGCGACGTATTTCCTGGATCCTTCCACAAACTTGAGAGGATCTACACAATACAAGATTAGGAGCATTCTCGCTGGCTTTTAGTTGGAACTGAAGGGCAATTCTTGTAGCAGCAGGAGAACTGGAACTGCATGGCGAATTACTTCAGTTGCCGCAGGAAACGAAGTCATGCAAAAAAGGGAAACATTTATAGCGTCTGAGACTGGCGCTGCCAGTGGAAAAACTCGAAATGAGCTAGTCGCTGTCTAATCTTGTCTCTCTCTCTGATAGTGGACGGGTTCGATGGCGTTTAAATACTCGATTTCAAAAGCATCACTTCACTTCGATTCTGGAAGAAGTAGACGGCCTCTCACGGCCGCCACAGAAGCAATACAAAGGCTATTTTGGGAAGGACCACGTAATTTTAAACGGCGGTCATATGGCGATGACGACATCTGAGCTAGCGCCCCCCTCTCCATACTTTCTCACCACACCAGACCATTAATTTAAAATCATTCAGGTGATTCCATATGATTGAACGCCAAAAATGATATACATTGCTAAGTGATTTCCATTCACATCGAGCTTATTTTTTTGCACTCGAAATTTTATAAATGTGCAGAATTTTACTGTTTCTTCAGTGCCAGAGAGTAATTTGTTAGCTGTATTTGAATATTTTGATGGCGTCAATTAGTCTTCTGTCATTTTTTTTGAATCTTTGTAAAAAAAATGAGCCTGAATTCGCATCACAACTTCAGCTAACGCGCTATTTGACGACATGTGCTGTAACATTGGTTAAATGACATTAATTTCGCGTGAATTAAAACTATTGCACCCTTTCTCTTTAAAACGTCTAAGCACACTTTTTTATTGACATACACAATTCTGAATCCTTAAATAATTATAAATCTGTGGTAATCCATTTGCAAGACTTCGCACCACAACTTCACACAACATGCTGTTTGATGACATACGTTGCTCAAATGGCAGTAATGTCGCGTGAATTGACTCCTTTGCACCCCTTCTCTTTAAAGCGTACAAGCGCACTTTCTTATTGACAAACACAATTATGAAACCTATGATAATTACGAATCTGTGGTAATCCATTTGCAAATTTACTCTTTAAATGATTTTGAATAGTTGAATTCTGTATTTCAATTGAAATACTTTTCATTTTATAGAAAGATTTCTTTAATTTATTCATCGTTTTCGTAGTGGATGCGTTCTTTAAATAGTGTTAAAATATATAAAACAATGTATTAATTTGAATTAAAGAAAAGTAAATACTGTTTCTTACACATTTTGACAAGACGTAGTAAAAATAAACATAAAGAATGTAAATATTTTTAAGTAATGGCATTAGGAAATAAATGATTATATTTCGATTATGTAAATAAGAGCTAATTCTTTATAACTCAATTAGGTTCTTCGAGCAGTCTGGTATGCTTCGTAAGATTTAAATAAAATAACTGTGTATGGAAAAGAGTTTTGTAATTAACAAAATTAGATTTCATCAGTTAAAGATGTTTATTCTAAATTTTCAGAATGTTTCGTCAGATTTCTTGCACAAGAAAGATGCACTTAATGAAGATAATTTAAGTTTACCAAATCTCATTTTACTAGATACGTTTGCGAAATTGCTTTCCTTAATCACTAAATATCTGTACTTAATTAAATTATATGTTTACCTTTTTTAATGTATTTTTAATTTTATTTTAGGAACTTCATTATCCCTTCTGCGTCTGGCACATAAGTACAACTGATTAGAAAACACCAAAAATAACTGCACATGTTAGATAATGGAAGGAAGAATTCAGTATTTTAACCAAAATATTTCTTTTTATGGAATTTTTCGAAAGATGTTAAAAATAATCCATAGAAATATACATCCTTTTATGAATCATTTATTTCACACCCTTGTAAACGAAATGAACTTATATAATTATGTCTTGGAATTTCAACACACAGGAGTTTACCTTTGATGCATATCTTCCTATCTAGATCTGAGACTGTCGATACACAGAATTTAAATTTTTCAGAGTTTGGAAGATTGAATGAATTTGTGGTTACAGTCAAAAATTTATATTTCAAGGTAAATTAAGGTTATTACTAACAATGAAAAAAAAACCAAGATTATTATGTTATCCCCTTACGAGTATAATATTCTGTACCATCTAAATATAAGACTCCTTTCTGTTTTGGGAATGTGTTGTCCAATTAATTAAACTAAGAGCCCGTAGAACACTTGAGATATTAATGGATTAACGGTCATTTTTGTATTGAATGATAACGTCTTTGAATTACCTAATTTTAGATTATAAGAGCGAAAATGTCATAATTTAATGCACAAACTGAGCTCTGGATTGACTGTTAAGGGGTTAATGGAGTCAATTTATTTAACATCGCAGTCACATGACAAACGTATTTGCACATTGACTTAACGTTCTCTTCTTTCGTATAAAATGAATAATGGTTTCCTATATTAAATTAGCGTGGAGCAATTTCATCAGTATCACGCGAGATTGAATCGACCCCATTAGAAGTTTCCCTAGTTGTAAGGTCTCGGCTTTGGGGCCGGGGGGTTCCAGGTTCGAAACCCGATTCCACTGAAGATCAGCCGTGTATGGGGCCTGTTGTACGTTAAATCATACGTAGTAGCCAAACGTCCTCCCGTTGGTGTGGCGTGGAAGTTTGGAGAGGGGGTGCCATCTCAGGTGTCGTCCTCGTCATCTGACCGCAGCTCAAAATTACGAGGTCCGTCCCAAAAATAGCCCTCGTGATGTTTCAAAACGGGACATTAATTTAATATAATATAACTAACTAACTAACTAACCATTAGAAGCTTCACGATAAGCTATTTTCCTCATTTTCTGATACCCTATTTAAGCAAAAGCCTATGAAAAAATGGCAGACGATTGGAATGTAATCATGTCAAGTGAAGCACTTGAAGTGCACTGCACAATTTTACTGTGGAATCCATTTCATTCCTAGGGGGTTGGAAAAGAACTTGAAATCACAACACACAGTATACAATTGCAGTTGAATATTCGATGATATGGGCAGTTATATTTGTCACGTGACTGTTGAGTCATATGAATTGACTACATTGAATAAAGTTGAGAAAGTAAATAACCATGCCAAAAAAGAGAATTTATCATACTCTTGTAGGCAAAAAATAACTTCACAAAATTCGTGTAGTGATTATTTTTAATCATACATATATTATTCCTCATATGAGGGCATTATATATATAAAGTTATCATATGAGGATATTGTATATATTATTTCTCGCATGAGGGCATTGTTTCCAGTTCTACTTTATGCAATAAAATATATATTGGATCGTTACAATTTTTTAAACTGAAATTGCAGAAGATACTACAAAAAGATGCATTTGCAAATAATTTATAAAGAGCATTGCAAGTTTTCTCACGAGTTTTTCCTTTGGTCCACAGCAATTGTCGCGATTTAGAGAGAAATGCATAAGGATTGGGTTGAAATTTTATTAGTTTTACGAATATTCGAAAACTAAATTTATTAAGTCTGGACAGTTTCTACGACTTTTACTCTAGATTTATTTCTCGATTTTCAATAAAAAGCGTTTATTTTGTAAAAAATACTCTCTTTAATGTCTATTTTATAAAAATGTATAAGTTTTTAGGTAGAACATCTATTTCAAAATTTATTTTGAGAATTGAAGAGGGACGCATAAACTTGGGACTACAGTTAAATGACCGATAGGGCATTTGTAACTGGGATATTAGAGAGAAGAAAAGAGCTGTCAAATTTTATAAATCTACTCCATACCAACAGGAGAACTTTTAACCCAGGATAATACTTAACATACACCAGAAAATTCAAACCCTGAATTTTCAGAATGAATTCAAATTTATTTCAATTTCACACGTGAATACGACGTGTTATCGTATTAATACAAAGACTTATTTGGATCGAAGAAAGCTTTTACATGAAACAAAATTTTTAGACGATTTCCATATGAAAGGAACATAATTTGAATTTTCAGTTCTACTATTTTGAGGATCTTAAAAGTTTTTTCTTCTTTTTTAAAATTTTTTTGGTTGGATTATATGGAGAATAGGTTACCGACTTAGAGTACGAAAATGGTTCAAAATTCTTAAATAATGACTTGCTCAGAAGGATTCTACTTTGCTCCAAAATGGTACGTTATTGTTCAATAAATATTATGATTGTAAAATTGTTAAATCAATCTTTATGTATGAAACAATTATTTAATAACACAGCGAAGATGAACTTTGTATTTTGAAATTAAATCTTAATGTCTATTTTAAGCTGAAAATGTGAAAATAAATGACTAGAGAACCCAAATAACAAACCTGCAAACACATGATTTCATCTTCTATATAAGATTTTGGCTTGTGCTGTTTCTATTTCGCATTCCAAATTTCCTTTTTATGCCTTCCCAAAAATGTTGATCACTACTTGTATTTTCCATTCGATGATCACGAAACCTTTGTCTTTCTAAACTATTCAATTGCAGAAAAAAACAGAAACCTGCATTTTTAGGTTCCTTAAGAAGTTAAATGGAAATCTTTGAAGTTTTACTGACGTTTCAACATTCCATAAATATAAAATATTGACTTGAACTTGAATTAGAGGGGTTATGGGATTTGAAGCAACAAAGGCTGTAATCCCCAATATAAAATATGTGTCTGGGCAAAAATCACTCAAAAATGTGCGATCATTCCTTCGAAGTAATATGAATTCAGCGGCAGATTGCATTTTCCTTCGGTATTTTCCTTAAATCTTAGAGATCTTCTGGGGTTATTTGATGATCGATATAAAATTGCTTACTGAAAAGATTTCAGATAGCATCGTTCCGAAAATGAATGTAAATATGCTGGCTGTCTATGCGGAAAAACATGCAATCTTATTTGAATCCTTTGTGTAACGCTGTAAGAAATCCTATTATGAGTATGAAAATGCTTTAGATGTCTAGTTCGCTTACAGATCTTTCATTTCGATCTATTCATTCATTAGATTAATGCTCCGGGGTTAAAGATCGTTGATGACAGGTCTTTCACTTTCAATGGTATTAAATGGCTAGGACGACACTCTAGGAAAATCAATCTATTATTAACTCTCCGTTAGCCGTAATGATTATAATCCTTAAATGGTCGCAATGTATCTAGCATATATAAAATTTATTCCATGGTATGTTCATCTGGTTTTGTAAACTTTTGAGAACTTCTGAAGAAGTTCTTTCTAATTAGTCCTAATGAGAATGTAAATGAGTACTCTGCAAGAAAATTCAAATTGTAATGCGTTGGAAACAGCTTATACTTGCACACATATCTATTAGATGTTGCGATAAAGGGAGTGTAAACATTACTGCACCAACAGGAGGCGTAAAAGTCAGTAATCTATTCTCCCATTTCTTCAGATAAGATAGACGAGAAGACGTAGGATATGGGATATATTAAATTTCGTTATTTTTGCGTTTAGTGGATTCTCAGATTATTGATATAACTCAAACAGCTGCAAAATGTGTCATATACCAGACATCAAATTTCTCGTCATCAATGTTCTTGAATTAAGAAGAGGCACTCAATTCTGCGCTGAGGTTTCGTCAACGATACTAAAGTTGGCTGTCAAATCTCAAAGTCCCGTGTCCATTCAACCGGTACGGTTGCCGTAATGGCAACAGGCACGAAGCGGCTTTCTGTCAAATCTCGCAGATCTTGTTATACAGATCTTATTAAGATCTTATTAGCAATCGTCAGTCCTCATCTGATACTTACTCAGAACCATAGCATTGTTTCGAAAAAACTTTTTGACATGTTATTGAAAGCGATTCTTCTCAGATGATATTGACTGCATTCGAATATTTCTATTGTCACATTCTCGTCTTATTCACTGTAAATTGGCGAAACTGATCAGATAAAGTCTTAACTTTGTATCCGGCTTGAAAACGCTGTGATCCAACCTCGCCATCTTCAACCATAAAATGCCTTAAATCGCAAAATCTACCATTATTTTGTCGCAAAATACTAAATGAACTTTTCCCAATATATTTCATTTTAATTAGTCTTTGGAAGAAGATACAGAAGACGCAAAATGAGAATGTAAATATGCATTTCTTTACTAGTAGTTCAGCATACACATATACTGTCTTGCCAAATACGAAAATATTTTGCATCATGAAATTGCTCATTATGGAAGTTGTTCATAATCGGATAGTATGATTTTAAAAGTTCACATCACATAACAAAATAAGGATTAAAAAATATCGTTCTCACTATTTCTCTCAAGGGATGCAAAACGTTTGAAATCTAGAAGTTGGTACGCTCTCTTAAAACGGCGCCGAGTATCCAAAGCAAGACCTTGACTAGTGCACCTCATTGCTTACATTAGCTCTGACGACTAAGCGCCGTTTTAAGAATGTGTATCAACTTCTAGTTTTCATATTGTAAAGCTATTCTGATTCAACAAATTAAAGAATAAAATCAAATGTTCCGATAATTCTGTTTCGGAATAAAATTTATCGAAGATGTATTTTCCTGAAAAATAAAAATTTCTAAATTTTCTTCACTATAGTCTTATTTCAGAAGTCTGCTAGAAGTGGAAGCTATTACTTTTTAAAATATAAACATATTTTTCAGTTTTAATGGGAAAAAGCATATTATTGGTAAGAACATCAGCATATGAAATACACTTACTGAATTATACTACGTTTGAAAACACCAGTAGTAATTACTGCATTTAATTTTCTCAGTTGGGTCTAAAGAAATAATTAGATTTTCGTCTATCAGTATCGCATGATAGATGCAGAATATTTCCTCTCATTTCAACTCGAGTAAATAAAAAGTTGCTGTTGATGAAGTGGCTCGCAGCCAACAACTGAAGAGGAAACCCTATTATGCTTACAAAGATACAATCTTTAACTGAATTCCACACGGTTTGCTTTACTTATTAGATCAAAATCTTCGAGTAAACAGCTCATAATTAGTTATGAACATAATAAGTATCCTAATGTTTTACTATCTTTTAAAATAACTATGAACTAGCCAACTGCCGTCGACGTGTATAACGCATTCTTAATTATAAAATGAGTAATGAATAAATTTGCTTAATGCAGGAAAACCATAAAGAACAAAGGAACTTGCTCACTTGCCAAAGAATTCAAGTTTTGTTACAATTATCAAAATTTCTATATCTCTATATATATATGTATAAACCCGACGAACTAGTCCCCAGGCTAGTTAGCCACTTTGATTGTTGGAATTTCAAATAAGGATTGTATTTTTTAAGTTTGGTTAATTATTAGTGTTAATAGTTTTATGTAAAATGATTTCTGTGTATTGAATGTATGATAATGGATAAGGTAATTTAATTTCATTCTAATAATCATGTACATTGCAAATATAGTGCAAGTTTGTGTAAATTGTTAAACTGATATTTGATGTTTTTATTTGCTATATACAGTGAAACCTCTTCGAACGGCGACCCCTGCATAGCGGCCACCCCTCTTAACTGCCAACTTTTCGTGGCACGGATTTTTCGGCCCATAAACCTAATGTTAAAATAACCTCTAGCAACGGCCACCCAACCCCTCTGAACGGCCGCCGGGTGGGTTCGCCCATCCCATTTGACAAACGCATCGGTTAGAGATTTACTTTTTAAACTGAAAAACGAACTTGAAAAATGGTTTTTTCCGAGAAGGGTAAAAACTTAAAACAGTCACCAATCAGACTTGTTTATATTATGTATTATAGCAATTATCTTGTAATTGTAACGAAAACCCTTCAGAGCGGCCACCCCCTCTGAGCGGCCAATTTTTCTCGGAACGGAGGGGTGGCCGCTCAGAGAGGTTTCACTGTATATATAAGTAGGTATATAGATCTAATAATTTTTGTAAAAGATATAGACTTCAAACCACAAAATACTTTTTATCCTGAGTATTTAAATTTATTGAGAACTGATAACAATACTCTATCTGCGGATTTTCCAGATCTTGAAATTAGTATTAAAAATGGTAAAATTTGTACCAATATTTTTGATAAAAGAAATGCATTTGAGTTTAATATTAATACCATATTGGGATAGCAATATAAGCCGTTCTGTATACAAAAACATTATATTAAATTATGTACATACAAACAATATGTTAATATCAGAATTTACATATAGACAAACTGGAATTAAAGAATTTATTGAATGTGATTCAAGGTATGGGTATCCTAAGAAATTCTTGCATGCTTATATTAAGAAGAAAATTTTAAGTTTACTAAATTAACATTTTTTAGTCATATATATGTAGGTGGTTTTATGTAATTAAATTATCTATTATTGTTCTTAGACTATAATGGTTATTGCGATGTCTTAATTTTTTCAAATATAGATAGCACCACTCATATAAAAGGATGATTTATTATTTATAAAGGATTATTGAGTTTCATTTATATCTATAATTGTATAATTTGTTAATTATAATTTCATTTAAATAAATCTCTTAGACAAAAATTAGAAATTAATACACTCTCAAATTAAAAATACTTATTATCCAATTTACTGTTGAATTGATTAGATGTTTGTCGGACAGTTTTTAAAATAACATGCCAGTGTTGCCAAGATTTATAAAAGAATGATAGGTCTAAATTCAATTGTAGAAATTGTGCAATATTTACTCCTAAAGGTTAAGTTCAGATTATTTTAATAAACCTTTTTAATAATATACTATGTGACTTTCAGCTTGGGAATAGGAGTTATTTGGTTTATTTGATCTTTTGTTTTTCTCATCTTGGAGAAAATTTGGGCTTTACTTCCTTTCTTCATCCAACAATTAGGCTTCGTGGAGGGCCGGTACCGTAACCCATGGGTAACATGAGAAATGGAGATCCCAACTTTTCCAAGCCATTATAATTGTTGGGTTTCTATATAGGATTGTATTTTTCATATCTTTCCTATGTCATTTTAATTCTAAGAGCAATATATTTTTAATATTAGTTCTTAGGGTGTGTTTACTTCTTCTGTATTTATTTACTTTAGGGCTTTGCAATATTTAATGAATATACTTTTATTATTTATTTAGTATGATTTCAGATTAAGTTAAATTTTTTTTGGAATTTACGTTTGTGTTTAAATGTTTATTGTAGATTTAATAATTTCTGTTATCATTTAATTTGTAGGGATTTGTAATGTTTTAATGCATTGGTTTTAATACTAATTTTTGTATGTTTGGATGTACAGTTTTAATTGTGTATGTGTATTAATGCCTTTGATATATATATGGAACCTTTCTCCCACCTCTAAACTTAGGAGCGAAATCTAGTAATCTGATACTTTGAAAATATCCGGTATGCGTTCAGTTCTTTGCCTTCTGTCCTGCTACTAGCATCTTCCCATTTTATGGTATGTACATTTTTAATTCCTGGTCATTCATTTATGGTTTTTTGCCTATCCTAACACTCGGGATGAAGGCAGTGTTCTTTTAGGTTTATTAGCTAACATTGTTCGCAGAAAGTGTTGGGATTTTTCTAATTATTCTACTGTTAGTATGGATAGTTAGTACGGATTTCACCTTCATTGATGATCATCCGTCCTTTTGTACCGAAATGATTTCCATTCTTTTGTATCTCCATATAAATTTGATATATATATGTATATAGTACAAATGGTAAAATGAAGTAAAACGTAAAATGAAAAGCGCAATTAAAGCACAATAACGTTGAATTTCGAATTTGATACAAAAGTTTGTGATTTTATGGTTTTTCTATTATGCTTTGCTTCTTATATATATATATATATGGAACAAGCGTTTATTTCCTTAAATATTGATCCTAGACATATACTTCCAATTACAAAGTTTCATCAAATAAAGTAAGAATTTATATATATACTAGCTGCATGGCCCGGCGTTGAACGGGCAATCTTGAATAATGGGATATTCCCGGGCGGAGAGAAGTGAGATCATGTGAGGCCTTGGGATCCATATTTTCATATGCCCGGCTCCGATTTTTTTTCAACAAATATTGTCACTTACTTTCCCCGACAAATGTAAATATTCTTTCAAATCTAGTCTTTTTATTACTAATTTTCATATGCCCGCCTCGGGTTTATTTTTTTTTACACATATTGTCGCTAATGTAAACGTTACGTTTCCCCCAAAACGTAAAAAAATCTTTTGAATCCTATATTGTTTAATTAAAATTTTTAAATCCAACCTTTTAATTACCTTATATCCCAGCATTTCTCGGAATCCACATTTTTTTTCATATTCCCGCCTCTGTTTTTTTTCCTTACAAATATTGTCGCTAATCTTCCTCAACAAACGTAAATCTGTTTGGAATCCTCTCTTGTTGGATTAAAACTTTCAGTTCTAGCCTTTTTACTACCTTAAAGCAGTTTGGTTTGAATGAAAATGCGAGAATTCTTTTGCTTATAAATTAAAACAGATTAGCATGATATTTGTTTTGCAAAAGAAAAAATAAAACGAATAATAATGAAAAAAACGGATTAAAAATGAATAAATATTTTCCCCAAAAAACGTAAACGTTGCGAAACACCGTACGACAAAAAAAAAGAAAGAAAAATGCAAGAAAACGATTTTTTTTTTCAATTGTTAATAAATCCAAACACAGAATAACACAGAAGCTCGCTCAAAAAAAATACCAACTTCCGTTAAATAAATAAAAAAATGCAACACCGGATGCGAAAAATAATAGTAGAGAAAAAAAGAATCCGCCGTGAATGAATTCACCATTCTGCCAATAGATGGCAGCACGTTAATTCATTCATTTTGACGTTTTTAATTAATATCTTTTTAACTAATTGTAATTTCGGAATTTAATTGGCCTAAATGGATTCCTTGGATTATTCCCCATCTTTTGGTACTTTCCGCGTGCTTCTCCGTTCAGCGGTTCGTGAGAAGATAGCCGGACATACATACATACATACGTTTGTTTACCTTCGAATTTTAATAGGATAGATAGGACCTTGTTTGTTTTTTCAACAACTATAGTAACAGGGATGTTTTGTACAGCAAAATTAATTTAACCTGGCTAAAGCTTGTCCACAGTCAAGCTGCTATATTAATTGTTGAAAACTCCATCCTTGCCTTTTTTCAATACTTTTATTAACAGTTTTTTTACATGTTGACATATAAATGTTTAAACTTAATTTTATGTTCATGGTATCTATAGTATTTTCAATTCTTTAGATTTGCTTTAAATTTGGTTGTACTGTTCAAATAATGACTTTTTAGTATAGGATTTGCTTCTTGATATGTCTTGTTTATTTTGTTTCTGTATGATCATATATAATAAGTTACATTTCGATATATATATATATATATATATATCTATATATATATATTATTTATTTATTTTTATATATATATAACGTATCCGTGGTTGCAGTCGTTGAAAATAAACACAGGCCGAGTAATTAACTAATTTTTTTTTTATTATCTATAGGAGAGTGGTGGATACGTGCATCTCCGTTTAGGTTACAAGCGAAAGTGCACAGAAAAATACCTGTATTCTTTCGGATAAGGGAATAACATATGGACACGTGATCAAAGTGAAGGGAATATTGGGTATTTTTAATAAGTTACGTAGGCGTTTCAGGGGAAAAAGTCTGGTGCCAAAGAGACGCCGTCATGATTTTCTGTCGGCACGTGAAAGCGATTAAATATTCTTTTAGTAGTAAATATGCCAAAATGAGAGATTTAATATACCTCCAGCGCGGGAAAAGAACGAAACTGGAGTTTTAGAATAGTGATTTTGGAATACATTAAGATTTTAAAATATATAATATTATAATTTGGAATAAAATTAAGTGAGATTATATATATATATATTTATAAATGTTTTGCAAGTTCTATGTAGAACGAAACGTGGATTATTAATGTCGATATTATAAATCAAAAATTCTTTGCATAATCTGAGACGTTTGGTGATTGTAAATAAAAGGAGTGTAAATTTCGCATGTTTCGAGAGTCTTCTTCTATAAAACTTAAACGGGAATATTTCTTATTTGTAGCAGCTGGCCAAGGCCGGATTATCAAATACGCAAAGTAGGCAACTGCCAAGCGATCCCGCAATTTTTGGGGAGGAGTGGCGACGCCAAGTGATCTTTTAATGTGTTAAAGGTATTTTAATTTAGTGTTTCTATTTAATTTACAAGAGCCCCGTAATCGAACTTATTCAAATTAAAATCAGGTATCGCTTAAATGACAAAACATTATTCATAGGAATTTTTGAAATTTTCAAGTTTGCTGGCAGATTAGAGTGGCCCATTTTGATTTGCATTTTTTTTTTGACTGAATCTTTTTCCAATAAAATAGCTTCCTTATTGTTAAATATATCTTCTCACGATTAGTTAGGAATTAATTCTATTTCAGTGGTTTCATATAATTTAAAATTGAGATAAACTATATTCCAAACAATATTTGAATAAATTCCCGCGACACGGAGCTACGCAGTGATGTGACAAGAATCTCAGTACAGCGTAGCTCCGCTTGTCATCTAGCATTTAATTGTACGTTGTCCTACTCTTTCTCCTAGCAAATGCGCTCGGTACAATTGATGTGTGTCATGTGAGCACGAATTGACTACAGTGCAAACTTTTTCCTTTCGGAACAAAATTATTTTAGGAACTATGATTAATAAATACCGACTCATAACGAAAATTTGTAAGAAATATTTCATTTTTAAAGAATCAAATGCTTTTGTTTTACTATTATTATAAAGACCTAATGTCGGCTTTTCATATTTTTATTACTATAAAACTAATATTTGATATATCAAATTTATACCATCTCCTCAGCAGACATTGCTTCGCAGTGCAGTTATTTTTTACACAATTATTTACTAAACATTTATATTATTATTGGCCTGGTGTTTGCCTTCTGACCTGTATTTAATATTTCATTAACTTTTTCAGCAAAGGACATATTACATTTCAAAAGAGAGAAAATTTTAATTTTGAGAAACATTTATGTTTAAGATTGGTCCCTACAAGGAATGAGCTCATCTGACATTACAGTTACATGATAAACGCAATTGCGCATGTTACCAACATCTGACTAGAAGTTGTCTTAATCTGAGTTTTGACGTCACATTCTTTTCTCTCTTGGAAAGGTACACAATCGACATCAACGCTTGATGTGCATCTTGAGAATATGAATTGGCTGCATAGTACAAACAATTAATTTTGTCCAATTTTTTCGAAACCTAGATTTTTAGATTTAAAATCTTTTTTTTCACACTTCTTCATAGTAGAAATAATGAGCAATTATTTAAGCCAAAATTGGAAGCATTCGTTAATGTTTGTAACTTAATACGTTTTTATATATTATAAACATGATATCTCCCGAAGTTTAGAAACTATGTTCTTGAAATTCGCTATGCAGCCTATATTTAATCATCAAACCTGCTTTCTAAGAAAATATTAATGTATAAATGTGTAATTGTAAATAATTTTCTGTATATATTTTGGTTTGTCTGTCGTAAAATGTTTTCAAGTTTCACGGAAGCTTTAGGAATGGCTATTTTAAAGAACACTTTTGTGCTCGAATAACATTGAAAGAACGTATATAATACTGATAGCTTTTCATGTGAATCATATTCGAAATAACTGAAACATTTTTGTCACTTTTTCTGTTTTATTGTATTTATAAAGTATGCTATTGTAAGTAAAGTATTTATATTGTATTTATAGAACAAAAAGAAAGTTTACTTTTAAATTTTATTTTTTTATATTTTAAAAGCAGTTTGTTAGAAAATTAAATACAATTGTTATATAATCATTTTTATCACTTCAGTAGGTTTCCCTTCATTTTAAAACGAGTGTATCTGTAGAATAATTCAATTGGCAAACGAAACATTATAAAGTGTATTTAATTAATTTGTCACTGATTAAAACTAATTATTAATCTTATCTGCACGATTTTTTTTCATTTTCAGCAACAGTTTTGTTAATCTGTATAAATGAAGAGCTGTAGAGAATATACGAAGAATAATTTTAAAAAGAACATGGTGCTCAAATTTCCAATTAAAATTAAGTAATTACAAAAGTGTAATTACTTAATTAAAACTTCTTTGTTTTTTTTTCTTTCTTGTTATAAAGAAATTTTAATTAATTCATCAAAATTTCTTTGTTAAAAATCTCGCCTATTTCAATCAAAAATGCATCAAATTGCTTTTTAATAATTAATGATAACATTATTCAAAATTCAATTTCAAATGGCACAAACGTATGAAATTGTGCATAACTGATATAGTGGGTATAACATGATTCAACGTATTTAATTAATATGTCACTAACTGTTTTAAACTCATCATTAATGTAACACACTTTATGTTTCGATCAAAGCTTCGCCTTTTCAACCATTTCAATGTAACTTTGGTATTGATTTTTGGCTTGATTCGTTTTCGAAAAAAGGGTGCCTCTCGAATACAGTTGTTCCCGCACGAAACCCATGATTGAATCGAATGATTGATGGTGAAGTCGAGATTTATGCGAATGCTTCTTTGCAAGTTGTTGCTGTAAGTCTTGTTTTCCTTGCCGAAACACGTCTCCCAAGTACTAGCTCAACTTACTCTTGATAGGATTTTTGCATTCTTCATATTTTGTTTATCGGCAACTTTTAAAGCGGTATTTGCGTGCCAGAATGTAGCTTTGTGTTTGTTTTTGTAACAGTAATGAAGGAATGAGTTAGCAACTTGTTTGGTAAAAGTTCCGTAATGGATTAATACTCGGAGAAGAAGTTTAATTTCCAAACTGGGAACCAGTTTTCTCTGCATATAATTTGTCGTGGTGACAGCTTTTGGTGATTTGTCAATCCATGTTTTGTGTTATAGGCGCAGTCTGTTTTCTTGGAGATTTCATCAAGTGTATTTAACATGATTTTTATCGTTAAAATTAATCAAGTTGTTTACGATTAAATAAATGTGTGAAAAGAATCTAATTATCTTTTATATATTCCACGATCATTTTTCTTTTACGACACAAAGCCGCTAAACGAGTTAGTTCGTTTATCTTCATAAAAATATAAAGTTCACTATTCTCAATTAAATCTGTTAATTTCACATTAGTGTAATGATTACATATGTGAATGATATAAAGCAAAATTTAACATTCTTTGATTTTAAGAAGTAAAGACGTTCTCTGAACAGCTGTTCTCTTGGTGACTTTGTGTGATAGTGTATCGTTAAAAGCATGAAGAGTAATAATTATTTTTCTATATTTTTCTTTTTTCTACTCTTGGCTGTTATTTAGCTACCAGAGTTGTAACTGAAACATTTAGTGTAAGAACGGCATATTTCGTTTGTAGGGAGATAATATCGAATTTCTGACACAAAAAGTAAGTACCGATTTAACACGTTCACGCCGGCACGCTGCAGCTTAAAAGAACATTAAGTATGATGTTGAAAACATGTAAGGAGTAGATTAATTTCTATAGCAATCATTTTAAATATACAAGTATGGGTGAAATGTTCATGATGCGGAAGTTGAAGGTAGCAGTTTAAAAGTTCCAAGCACTGTGTTTGTTCGTCAAATTTACCTTTTCACAATCCTTTCTCTCCCTCCTCCGTTTTCAAAGTCTGTAAAATATATCATATAATTTTTTATGTTAAATTACTATAAATTTCCACGATGCCTCAGATTTTTAAAATTAAATTTTCTTTGACTCAACGTGGCGTGACAATTTGTTCACAGCAGTTGCGCAAATCTATCTTAAGAAATGACCGTAAACAAGTAATATAAAAAAAATTAAAGTCAATTCCTACTTAGGTCAACAAAGAAAAATTTTATTTTAGAAAATTTTTTATCCCACATAAAACTAAAATTAATTAATTAAATTTAATTAATGAATTAATATTTGAAAAAACTGTATTAACATCAAGTGTCATCCACTACAATTTTAAAAAAATGTATTGGAACTTGAGTGGATGAATAAAAAGTATTTTATTAACGATTGAAAATTTGAACAAGATATATGAATAAATATGTATAGGGAGAGTGTGAACTAAATAGTAGGAATTGAAAAAATGAAGGAAAAATAATTCTGAAAATTGCTTCAGAAATACCATTATTAAATTAATTATCTGCAAAATCCTAATTGTTTAATTAAAATAACATTGTTATAAATTTCCCTACTTAAAGTCCAAAATTTGGAATTCATAATTAGTTTTAAAAATGTGTAATTGTAAATAATGCAATCGTGTATCACTGTGTAGTAAAATCGAATTTAAGAATAAGTTTTAATCTATTAGAGAATTTTTATTTTGAATCATTTACCAAAGTTAAAGTCAAAATTATATGGAGGACACGGAAGACATTCAGTGTAAGTCAATAAACAATAAAAATGAGATCAAAGGATCTATTAAAAATTAGTTGTATACAAAATACCATCTTTTTTTGCCCTTTACTGTTGGCATATGAAGATAGAAACTTGAATGCTTCGGCAAATGAAAACTGAAAGTCAATACCAAATCTGAAAAAAAGTGATTCTGAGCTCTCCATTAATATTACAGATTGGTATTTATGTGCTTGTTCAACATATATTTAACACAAAACTGAGAGTGTGACGACTGAAACATTTCCAACCAATGAAAGGTACATAACCTTCCCCTGCAGATAAAAACTAATTTATCTGAAGACTATACCGATAAGTTTTAAAACACCAGGGAAACCTATTTTATTTAAATATGGATTTTATGTTTTATAAATTTTTACAACCAAAATTAAGACAAAATTTAGCACTTAGTTTTTGCATTAATAGAAATTTTTAAAATGTTTTTAAATTTCTCTTGAATTTTGAATGTAAATTTTTTCTGCATTATACGATTTGAACTTAATCCTCTGCGTTCATATTATATTCGCTATCTCTCATAAAGCAATGAATGGTATTGTTCTAGGTAAGATACTTTAGCAAATGAAAAGAAAGGATAGAGAGACTGAAAGAAACAATGAATAACAATATACTTTTGCGCGCATCAGTAATTTCATTAACAAGACATATAGAACATAATCTTGTAAATATATTGCAATAAAATTATACAATAAGAGCTAAACAGTATAAAAATGAATAGAGTGATGCATGAACTTTTTCCAAGTGCATGCACATCGGAGTTTTAATAGGATAAATTTTTCTTGTCGAGACGACCAACAGCCAAATGAATAATTCTGTTAGCATTGCTATAAGCCGTTCCCTCGACAGAAATTATCCTTTTGAAGAACGCTTACGGCGATGCACTGAAAATTCGATTCACGTCATCTTTATTTTACTATCTACATGGTCGTACTAATTTCGCAGTTGGCTCAAATTATTGCTTCTTGATATATCTTAACCGAGGTCAATGCTAATATGGCAATTGTTACTATGCAATACTGGATGACTGGACTGCGCGCTAGCAGGTAATATTGTTATCGTTTACTTCTTCGTTTCAATTCTGTATTAATTCTTTTTATATTAGATCTTTTATTTAGAAGTTTTTGTCATTTTGAGCCATTCTGTTTAATACAGAGTTTAATTTTTAATATCTCTTGTTAAATTATTTCACTTGTACTTGTTCTAGTAAGTTTATAGAACAGTGAAGGTTTTGATTCTGAAAGAACTGTCTTATACCGAGAAGAGCGCTTCAAGAGATATCATGTTGAGTTGCCTCTTGATATTTACAAACATGTATCGTCGCACATTTGTCAATCACAGTCAAATGCATGTTAAACAATTCCTTCCGGTGAACATCTCTTTCTAGATATCTATGGGCTATTATTTCTGAAGACAATAGATGTACTAGAAACTGCGTTTGTTAGAGATACAATGAACATTGTGTGCTGTGGTTGTCATTTAAACATTTCTATATCAATCTCGATAGATGCATTTGATGGAGACGTTTGATCCTTTTGCCTTAAAGATGAATCAATGGCAATCAAGAATCATGTAAATAATGAAAGCTCATATCTGAGACTTAAATAAATGTAGACTGAAAATAATATATTTTTAATCAATAGTAGTCAGTTACTTTTATAAAGACCATCAATTAAAAGCCAGTCTGAAGGAGAAATCCAGATTATCTTTTATGATACGGTGAAGGAGAAATCTCACACATCTTCTTACAAAGGAGACTTTGAAGAAGAACAAAGAAAAGTGATTTCCCCTCTCTTTAAATCATTCTAAGATAACACTTCCGGTTCATTTAGACCAAGGGCTCCCAACCTTTATTCCCTCGCGTACCACTTGATTATTCTTTTTGTTTTCACGTACACCCTACTCCCTAGTAGCACAAAGATATTGTACAATATCTTACGATATTGAAAAATATTCGCAATATTGTAAAATATCATATAATATTATATGACATCGAACAATATTGTACGATATCGGGCAATATGTTGTACCACCTGGGGTGTCAAACCTCACCCCATCAAACATCTGTTCATCTATGCAAAGAAGTTTTTATCAATAATGTTAAGTGTTTGGGTTAGCCTAAGAGTCAAATGACTCGAATTAATAACATTTGCTGGATTTACTTTTTATTTTACATTTTATTGCATTTTTACAATAATATTAGTTCAATGCCGAAACAAATGAAATCAGTATTGTAGTTATTTCGTTTTACCTTACAAGGATGGCTAAAAATTCCACTCAGTAATCAACTTTTCCAAGTTATGAAATAGCAAGTATTAACTTGGGGGAAACAATTCTGCAACATTTTTCATTTCTTATGTTTTCTTGTTTCCGCCATTACCAACTTTGATTTCGCGTACCCCGAACTGGTCCTTCGCGTACCCTTGGGGGTACGCGTACCACAGGTTGGGAACCTCTGATTTAGACCATCAACCAACCAACATTTGATATTCCAGTCCTCCCTCATTATCAATGAATTTACCCACCACACATGGAGTGATACATTAGGACAGGATAGTAAAACTATTTGCCGGTGTTTAGGGATATTAGAGTCAGATTAGAGCCAGGAAGTTAGTGAAATCCTAATCGCTTAAGGGTAGCACCAACCCCGTATTGTCTACTGGTAGAGCATCTGTATCATCCGTAAGGAAAGGTGTGATTATATATTTAACTCAATGAAAACAAAAAGGTCAAAAGCTATTTAATGAATGTTCTCTAAAGAAATTCGCCAATAAGTAATTTATGATTTTCTATTAACTTAAATACGGTTATATATTGCCCATAATAAAAATTATTTCAGTTTTTATGGTGTGTTGATAAACCGACTTCTTAAGTCTTTCTTTCGAATCATTCCACATCTCCATCAATTGTTTTCATTGTTAAAATTTATGGAATCATCAACTTTAAGTAAAAATTCCTTCAAATTACTGAACAAAAGTCATGAAAATTTGGAAACCGTTGGAATTAAATAGATAACGATTCTGCAGCAAAATATTTTTGCTTCGAGCGTCTGAATAATCTTATACTGGCCTCTATAATTTATTTAAATAAAAGCTTTATCATGGGAAATCCATTCTTAAACAGATCATCTAGTTTCGAAAACTCTACAGTTCTGGCAGCGTTATAATTAAGGTGGTCATTCATATTCATGAGGTGATAAGCACCTAACTCTGAAATTGTTGAGCAATATGATTGCAAAGAAGAATGTTATTATCAGCTTCATTATTAAATGTTAAAGCTTAATAAGTCTTGGTCACACATTCGATTTTTAATTAAAAGTGCACCTACATTCCGATCTTATTCGCCATAATCTATGTTTTCTAATTCAAATCAGCTTCACTTTTGATTCAGCCAAGAAATAATCATAAAATTAAATTTCGCATTAACATTTCCGGGAACGCTCAGGTTTAATTAAGAAGAAATACGGCTCGTTATTAAGTGGGACTCTTTTCAGTTTCCTGCATAGAATTGGGTAAATTTAAATATTCAGCAAAATAGATTCAAGCAGAACATTTTCTTCTTCGGAAGAAATATGAATTAAAAAGAATGATAAAGTATATAAAGATTTTTATATTCTATAAAGTAATCAACATTTTCTTAAATGAAATAATCACTTTGATGTGAAACTGGATGATCAGTCTTTCTCACTTTATATGGTCTCGCTGATATGGTGTCGAAGATTCGGAGGATCCAAAGTTTGGCACCCAATTCTCTTCCACTGAATATGCAGTATATGGGGACATAGCGCCTGTTAAATCTTCTATTGTGGTGTGGAAGCTTGAAAATCAAGTGTTATTCTAATCATTTAATCTTGGTTAAAATCTAAAAGATTCGTATCAAGGCATTAAGAAAATCAACCCTTCGAGTGCCGATTTTTAAAATCATTATTTTGGTGCAACGTTTGCAAAAATGTTCAAATACCGTTGAAACGAAGCAAATATTTATTTATATGTAACGCTTTATCTGTATAATATAATTTAATACTATAATAGTACAAAGTAAAAACATTATCTTGCATAAGTCGCGAAGTCCAGCAGAAAATAGACTTACTTTCTACCC
>BGPR01000017.1:2872635-2968347 GCA_013235015.1 Araneus ventricosus | reverse complement strand
TTTTTCCTCACACTGCAAAAATTTTCTTCAATGCATTAATTTTTTGAGCAATAGTTTATGAGCAATTTTTTTAGCTCATAAAATATTGAATTAACTTCCCGATACAGTTTTTATTTCAAGTGATTCTTCATTTTTATTCATCTCTGTATTTCTTTCCAATAAATTCTTTGCAGAATGGAAAATAATGATGCACAAGTATTTGCTCACAAAAAAATCATATTTCAGAGATTTTGATATTTCATATATTGTTCTTCAACCTCATTCCTAGAAAAAATTGTTTTCCTTGAATTAGTATAAATTCCAGTAACGTTTAAAAGCAAAAATATTTATCTTTTAGATTTTCTTGGAACCTTTGGAGAATATTTTTTGATAAAAATTCACCATTAAAATCAAAAACCCAAAAAAGAACTCGAAAGTTTCTCGAGTATATTTTGAAAATATACCTAAAATTCTAAAAAAAATGATAAATCTCTTTAAATTCGAAATATTAGAAATTTTGTTCACTTCTAGAGGCAATTTGTTTGAGTGGGCACCGTTTGGAAATAATCTATTTTATTAAACGGCCCATTTTTAAAACTTCTTTTTTAAAGAGACGATTTACTTTTTGTTTGTTTTATTCTAAATGTTTTTGCTGATGCGATTTTGAATTGCTGAGACAAGGATTGTAGATTTTTAAAAGAAAGTGTTTTGTGTTTTATACGTATTAGACTTGGGGGACATGTACAAATGAAGAGATATTACCTTTAAGTATATTTTTGTAAATAGCAGTATCAGCTGTAATAGGTATTACTACGCAGTAATTTCTAAAAGTAAGATATGACTTTACGAATAGTGTTTTTCAGATTTACGTCACGTTTTAAACTGCTAGAAAGATATTTGAAATGAGCTGTTACTCGGAAGGCAAGGGATGACCTAGGTCGGCACTTCTCTCTTGGAACTTCAAAATCATACCAACATCAAAACAATTCTTCTCGAGCTACAAGGGCTATATAACAGCAGCCTCTCACCCCAGTACCTAACTACCAACTAGTGAAGCCTGTTCCGGTTTAATAGTTGGAGTTGGAATAAATAAAACATCTGTGTGCCACACCCTGTCCTAATGTCCTGCACCTCTGTGTTCGAGATAGAGTTTGTGGTTTCTAACTTTTGAAATTTCTAACATCTAACTAGACTTCAGCGTTTCATTTCAAAAAAGAAAGTAAACAAAAAATATGTTTAGAAATGTCTTTTTCTTCCCATTCAAAAACTAAAAGTAACTATAGTTATACTGGTATTCAAAATTAAAAGAATGGATTAATATGGGTTCTAGTCCCCTCTTACAATGTGAGTACATACTGAAAATGAACATTTATGAGCATGGTAGAATACCGGGATCAATCCTGATGAGCCTTAAGCCCTTTTCCCATGGTCAGTAGTTTGTAGTTCGTTTTATGAAGTTCACCTTATCTCCCGTCTTTAGACCGCTAAGAATCGTTGTTGCTCAAGGGTTTTTAGAGTGGCTCGATCGTTCCGTTGAAATGTTGGTATATGCTTGGCCATCGAACATAGACCTTAGTGCAGTTCCTACGGGATGCTGTAGATTATGTATGTGGGATTCCGCCCACACATCGTCAGGAATGCCGTCTGGAGCCGTAGTTTAGAACAAACGATTGGCAACGCTCTACGAGCAGACACACGTGACACGACGGATCTCTTCTTTTGCTATCTACAGAACTGAGCCCACCTTTGCGAAGAACAGACGTGGTTCGATTGAGCGATGGAACGCGATGCCTGAACTGCCGTGATAATTGACTAACCTAATTTGATGTAAAAGGGCAG
Organism: Araneus ventricosus; assembly: GCA_013235015.1. NCBI lineage: Eukaryota > Metazoa > Arthropoda > Arachnida > Araneae > Araneidae > Araneus > Araneus ventricosus. The sequence continues at coordinate 2,966,529 of BGPR01000017.1, read as the reverse complement.
TAACCGCCCTCTTAATTCTTTTACTTTATCTATTTCCTTTTATGTTTTGTGCCGTCCTCCTAAGTGTTTCATTAAATGCCTACAAAATTAAACCAACTGTGTTCTCATCTGCCCATGAAACTGCATGCTTCTCACATGGGACCTAGGCTCCCATACTACATGAATGCGTCGTGGGAACAGTGCAGCTGGTCGGATTCCGAACGACAGTAAATCGCCTAGTATAACCTCAAGTAGCCAAGCCAAGGATCGTTGGAACAAGACTTTACGCACGATCATGCGTGGGTACCATAACTATCGTACACTCTCAAAAATTTCCGTAATTTCAGGCTTACTGCCCGTAATTTTTACGGTCACCAGCCACTTTTCCCTTTTTACGGGCATAACCCGTATATTGTTGTAGGATATTTTCCACTTTTAAGGTCAGATCCCGTTCTTTTATCACGGACGCTTTTCATTAGTCAATCAGGATGACGTACCAACCGTTGAGCGGGAAATATTAAGAAGACGACGCCATGACCGTATTTTTTGGACAATCGAAGCGAGAACCCTGACTTGCTCAAGGAAATTGTGGATCAAGTATTTATTAATTAGAAGGTAAGAATAAGTACCCCCATTATTCTTTAGCTTTTTGTTGTTTCTTTAGTTTGTTGTTTTATTTTTAGTACTTCCTTATTTCAAACGTAACGTGCAGTGGACTGTTTAGTGTTTACCATTAGATGTTAGATTTCTGTTGTTCATATTAAAATGCCAAAATTGAAATATTACATAACAGGAGCGAAATAATTTGTTCAGCAATAGATAATTGCTTAACATATGTGTTAATTTCTCGCTAATGTTTTATTTGTTAAAATATTTTATGAGACAAATTTGCAAATTTCCGTAGCAAAAGTTTGCAAATTATATTCTGAAACCCTGTTATATTCTTTCTTTACAATAATTTCGATTATTAGCATTCTATAGTAATTCAATATTTCAGTAGCATATTCAATAATTCAGTATTCTCAGTATATTCAATAATTCAGTATTCTCAGTATATTCAATAATTCAGTATTCTCAGTATATTCAATAATTCAGTATTCTCGGTATTTCAATGCATTGGTGTGTGTACAAATTATAAAATTTTGAAACACTCGATGATTTTTACCTTGGGCTAATCAACCCTCATCGTTTGAATGAGTATATTTTATGCAGATTGTGATTCAACATTATGGAAGTGTGATTGATTGATCTATAGTAATAAAAAAATTAATTTCTGTTTTGAGTTTTGTGTGCTCTTTATGTACCTGCAGCAGTAGTTAAACTATTTTTCAGGAGATTTTTCTCAAATATGTTGAAAGCACTGTAAAACTGATTTTAATAATTCATCGGGTGAAATAGATCAATTGCTATAGAACAATCACACTTTCTATTCACACATTAAATTTTATTTATGCATACATACATTCTATATATCTGTGTGTGTTTCTGAGTATGTATATGCAAATATATAAGGTAGATGCTCCAGTTTTGGCCACCTTAAAAAAAGAGAAAATTTGAAATAGAAATTTCACAGTGGATGACTGTTTAAAGCATATTAAATCATACTTATACTATTCTTTAGCCAATTTTATTGGCTTTCTGCTAGTTATAAAAATTTTCTGAAGAATATTTTAAATTTAGAGTTATGAATTTTTAAATAAATTAACCCAATTTGCACCAGTTTTGGCCACATTAATATTATATTTTTAACAGACATTTTAATGAATTTTAAGTAAAAATAAATCATTATGAAATATTTATTTTAGTACATTATTTTCTGTTATTTTAATTGTGATTTTTTTTGATGAATTTATAAAGATATATAATAAAATTTACCTAAACTGATTTTAGCTGCAGATTTCAGTTTTAAAAAAAGAAACAGGAATGCAGAAAACAATAATTTAATTTGATTGATAAAATACAAACTATAATTTTAAGCTATATATACTCGCAAATTTTTTTGATACTTTGCAAAAGCATAGATTTTTAAAAAAATCAAGAATTTGCATTATTATACTCGCTAACAATATCCACAAATATGTATTTTTATAATTTTTAATTGCAACATTAATCAAATTCATCAGAATCATTCTTAAAATTAGAGTAATCCATGCATATAAAAGAATATTCCTCATCACTCGAGTCGGGTTCCAAAAGCTGAAATTTTCTAACATAAATGTGAGGTAAATGTTCAAAATGGAGATGTTTTTGACATTCCATTTTGAATGGCCTTAACTGCATTACCAACTTTAGATGGCGAGTAGCAAATTTTTTTTATGGAAATGCTACCTGCCTTCTTATTTTTAATTGGAGCCATTACTATGTAAAATGAAAACAAACAAAACTAAATAAGTTACTTTTATTTCAGAAATAAAGCTATATCAGTTGCTTCTCATTTTAGAAACAAAACTAAATCAGTTACTTTCATTTTAGAAATAAAATTTAGTTGCTTTTATTTTAAAAACAAAACTAAATTAGTTGATTTTATTTCATCCAGATATTCTTAAATTTATGTAATGGCTCAAAACACAATAATGAAGTTATGTGGCCGGAACTGGAATATGTAATGTTCCACATTTGGCCAGCACCCATTTAATCTTGAAAAAAATAATTAATTTTGATATGAAATCAGAATAAAAAGAAAGTTTACCTCATAAATCGCAAGGGTAATAAGTTTTAGATTAATCATTTTATTCTGAGAGCTTGGTGATGAAAAACTTCAAATACTTGTTCCTTAACAAAAACCGTAACAGTTGCGAGTATGCAATACATGATCATGCATTTAATTTTTTTAGAAGTCGCATGTGTGAGAAAAATAAACCAATCAGATTGAAAATAGTAAAATAAGGATTGTTTGAAGTATTGGAATGCTTCTTATTAGTTAATTTGAAATTACTGGTTAATTATTGGAAAAAACATATCCAACGTGGCCAAAACTGGAGCATCTACCCTATGTGTATGTATATGCAAATATTTATGTATGTATAGGGTTCCCAGTGGCAACTATTTGTTACTAAAATTGGGCCTGGGTGGCTATAGAGACTATTTTCGTGTAAAAATGGCCTACAGCTGTTACTGTCTAATAAGAAAACATGAATTCCGTAATAAACCATTTTCAGTTGGTCAGACACGAACAAAAGAAAGATATGACTGGAGTTGTGTCAACATTTTAGGTAATTAGTCATTTGAAGGAATTAAGTTTCCATTGCTATTCAATGAGTTGGCATATTCTCATGTTTGTGAGCCTGGATTGCCACCTTGCCTTGGCCACGACCTTTCTGAAGGAATCGTTTCATATGATTTGGCATTATTTGTGAAATATTTTATTAAAGAAAAAAATGGTTATCTTACAAAAAAATTAAATTTTATAATTTTGAAATTTTCTTATTTGGGAAATGAGTCGAGAAATAAGCCCAATGAAATAAAGGCAAATAAAAATAAATTAACTGTCCATCCATGCAGCCCAAGATAAACCTGGAGTTTAGGGTGTGTACTATTTTCTCGTCAATTTTCTTTGGAACATATTTATTTGACGTTGCCAAACGCTGTTTAGGATGCACAGTAAGTTATTTTTAGATCTCCTGTGTATTCGATGCCTACGGCATCTCAAAACGAGACATTGGGCATGCAAGTGTGCACCAGGCAATTTCTTTTAATTTAAAAAAAACATCAGCAGCTTCACTTTCAGCAAAGTGGGCCCCTCGTAGCTTCGCTTTTTCATTGAGAAACGAAACACATGGGGAAAGCACAATGTCTGAAGACAATGAAACGTAGCAAGGGAACTGTTTCCAGAAAAAACACTCCTTGTTAGATATTTGGAAGCTATAATTAGCAACACAGAGAAAGAGAATCAATAAATTAAATGAACGAAAATCTTCAGAAGAAAAGCAAACAGTTATTGAAAAATTACGTTTGGTAAATGAAGTATTATTCAAATTTGTACGTCGACCAATAGAAATGAGGTGAAATTAAGGGCATGCGCCGTAGACCTGTAAACAAATCACTGTCAGCGCATGCTCAAACGACGTCGAAAAAAATTTCAACTCTCATCCAAAACAAATGTTCTGGCACACTCTTCTCTTGGCGACAAACAACTGGCGAGCTTACAGGAAACGAAGTGAGTACACACTCTAAACTCCAAGTTAACCATTTTTATTATAATGTACTAAACAAACAGCTCCAGATCAGCACACATCTACATGCTCAGCTAACCGAAATGAGCTCAAACATATGTTTACTTTATATTTTTGAGAAGCTCCTGTCAACTATTGCATTATCTTCGGATGTACACTTGCATGCAAAATTTCAGCTCAGTCGGTTGATGGGATGTTGGGGGAAATCTTATGCAATATTCAAATATTAGTTAGCTTATCATTTAATGATTTGTTTTATGATGTGAAGTAATTTGTTGTTCTAAAAACAGTTTTCTATGACTTTTCAGCATAGAAGACATTGGACATCCAACCAAGAAAACTAATTGATGCCTGGAAACAATTAGGTATGTGTATTTATAAAAAAATTAGAATATAAACTAAATTTGTTTTAACTATATTAAAGCTATAAATTTCAAAGTAATTTATTTTTTTATGTTTAAACATTACATTGTATTCTAAAATATATTTTATTATTAAAATAGCCTTTTTTACATGAGGTGAAAAAAAAATTAACTTTTTTGGGTAGGTAATAGGCTTAATAATTCTTGTCAGTTTTTATGTTTATGGAATTTTTGAAACATGTTTGTACCAGTCATAGCTTTACATTAAACAGATAGCTAATAGTAAATTTACTTTTTGACGTCATTACCATATAACCTATGTCTTTTTCTAAAAACATTTTTTCCCCCCGGTACACAGTGGAATCTCCCTATAACGAAATTGTTTGGTTCCAGTTGAAAAATTCGCTATAGAGAAAATTTCTTTATATGGAGATTAGAGATTTTTGCAGTTATTTAAATAAATGTTATAAACCTTTTAGTATATGCGATAAGTTCAAAAATATTTAATTATGACTTTCAATTAAAAATGAAGTAATATTTATTATAAATTTGTTAAAATTATATTAATTTTTATTGTGTAAATAAAATGCTGAAAAGTGAAATCAATTCACCAATTAGAGAATAATATGTACTAGTATGGATAAACATAAAATGCGTATGGTCACATCCATTTGCTGTTTCCGCCCCCACTCCACTCCGATTCTTGGAATCTTGACCCGTAGAAATGTTGCTCCCTCTGTAGAAATCCAGGTCCCCACAACTGCATTACCCTTCACATAGCACTCTATTTTTATGTGTTATCGCTGGAATGAACAATGCGAGTGGTTCCAGAAACAGGCACATGTGAGCGATTTGTTTGCACAGAAATTAGCAACTTTCTTCAAAAATCGAAAAGATAAAGGTCTGGAAAAAGTCGTTACAGGGAGACAACCACTTTGTTATATGGAGAATATTTTGAATGTTATTTAACATTACAATTAAAAAATTCGTTATAGGGAGAAATTCGCTATAGGGAGACTTGGTTGTAGGGAGACTCTACTGTACTTTAGTTTCCTGTGTCTAAAAAAAGTATTTGGTGCCTTTGAAACAGCATTTATATATATATATATAAAAGGGGTTGGGTGCTATAGTGTTCGATTGTAGTAACATTTCTTTTTCAATGAACTTAAATTAAGCTTGTTAAACTTTGAAAATAGCAAAATCACTGAAGAATTTTTCTTTGTCCAATTTGTAGTTTATGGGTGTTTTCTAAGGTTGAATCATGATAAAGGATCCAAAGCTTCTAAAAATAAGAAAAAAAGGTGTGCCATGAATGAAAATATAATATATAATGAAAATATTAAGTCTCTTGATTCTGTTAATTGTACCTAACTTATTGTATTGTAATCATGGTTTGTGATTTTTTTTTATTTAAATCTGATGTTTTTGATTTTTTTAAGTTAACAAAATTTTAACATGTTCATCCACTCGGCTCTTCAATTATGTCTCATTTTTTATTTTATCCTTTCAGGAAACCCTCAGCAGCTGGATCCTGACTGCACCGTCTTCGTAGAGAAAGTACCTCTGGAACCCACGATACCATTGAATGATGCCCTGCATACCTGGTTTTCATCATTTTGCAAAATTTTCCTCCATTTCGAGAAATTTTTAAAAAATAATCTGTGTTTTGCCATCGAAATGTTATTTTGTTTTTAAATTAGTTGCATCCAACGTTCTAATAACACTATTATTTTCAGCTTATAACTAGAACGGTTCTGTCGGATTTAAAACAAGAATGGTTAAAATATCATTTCCCATTGGATTAACTTTTCTAATTGTCACGAAAAAATAAGTGGGAAAATCAATGTGTATCTTTTGTTTTCAAAACTTTTTCATGTCATTGTGAGTGGTTTTTTTCATTTTGTTGAAGTCCTGATTCCATAGGCAATGCCATACGCGTACTGCTAGTATGTATATTTTTACAACTCGTTGTCTATGTGTATAAATGCCTGTATATATGTTTTTGTAAGTCATATTTTTAATAAATTGTTTTTTATTCAATTGAATTGTTCTACCTGTTATTTGAACATAATTTCACTTAGTGATTTAAGATTACATTTCATAATTTAATGTTTAATTTATCTGTTGTATACAATTGTAATTCGTATATCTGTTCACTGTTTATGTTTGTAATTCATTATATACTGGAGAAAGAGTGGGGCATCATACCTCTTCATTCTATCACATTGCAGTGTGAATAAGATTTAGGAATTCATTTATCAACTGTGCTATACAATTGTGCATACCTGAGCATTTTTAAACATGTGGGCTGAACAGTAAGAACTGGTTGAGGTTAACTATGTTAAATTTAACATGTTGTGCTTTCCATTAATAGAAAAGTATATTTAACCGAAAAGAAAAACACAATTTAAAGTCAAATTTTGTTTCTTAGGCTAGTGGTACAAAAACAGTTTAGCCTTGGGGAAAAGAAGTAGTTGGTCATTAACTTATATAATGCCTATTACACAGTTATACATTGTCTCTGGTCTAAGATTTTCTTTATGACTTATAAAGTAACTACCTGTATACTAAAAGTTTAGTGTTTTCTAATACCTCTACATTATTACACATATTGAAATGATGTACTAAATATTTCATAAAATGTATTCAAGTTTTTAAGATATTTTGTTTTTGGCTTCTGTCTTTCGAGTATAATTAATTTCTGATTATATGTATACTGGTTTTAAAGAAACCTCTACAGTACTTCCATAATGGGCTCTTCTTAATACAATCAGCTCCTAACATGAGCAGGGGTCAGGAACCAATTTCCACTTTTTTGGGGGGTGCTAACTTCCAAATTAATGAACATTTTTGTGCGAGCAAATTTCAAAATTTGGATTCATGGTCAGAAATTGAGGGGCAGTTTTAGGTGGTCAACATTCAAATTTATGGTCATTTTTATGTGGTCATGAACCAAAATTCTAGATCATAATCAGAAGTTAGAGGTACTTCTATTGGGTCAACTTTTAAAAATTGTGAGCATTATCCAGAACATAAAGAGTAATTTTATTCAGAAAACTTTCAGGTTTAAAAGGAGCTATTCGCAAAGTAACGAATACTTTTATACGAACAACTTCCAAAATTGTAAGCAGTTGCCAGAAAATGGCAGCCACTTTTATACGGTTAAGCTTCCAAAATTGTGGGCAGCGACCATGAAATCACGGACACTTTTATACGGTGAGCTTCCAAAATTGCGGGCACTGGCCAGGAAATTACGGCCATAGGTTTACGGCCACATTCATAAAATCACGGTCAGAATGTTTTACGGGCAAAATGTATTTTAACGGGCAGTGGACGGACCCTGGGCTGCCTGTCACTGCCCGTAATTTTGCGATGAAATTTTTTACAGTGTAAGCTGAGTATTTTTTGCATTATATCAAACTATGCTCAATGTAATGTGTAAGCATAGGTTGTCAGTTTAATAATTCTCGAGATAATAGATTAAAGGCGGCAAATCTCTTAATTCTAAGCACTAAGGTAAATATAGTTTTATTGTAAAAAAATTCAGATGTTGCGAAATTTCGAATGCCGGATCAGATTGTTTTACTTAACTAACATCCCATTTTTAAAGCATATAGAGTTACAGGGTTCAAAAGCTGGTTTTGTACAGTATTAAGATAACAAAGAAAGTCCCTAAATACGAATCAAGTTTTTGAAGTTGTGTAGTGTACCAACGAAAAGACATTTGTCTTGCTGTCGATAAAACTTGGAATGCAAGCAAATCAAGATACAAAATGTTGTTCTCCAATCACAAGTTCAGACCAGCTTGTTTAGATATTATTATCGACCACATTATTTTCCCTTAACCCCTTAACATACAATAATGTCTCTGACTCGTACATCGGATAACAGAATTTTTGTTATTTAAATCCGTATTTAAGTCAACGTGAACAATTAACTTTAAATACAAAAATCACCTGGACACGCTTAAATCTCTCAAGTATCCTTTACCATCTGAAATAGATTGAAATAATAAAAAATATTCCAAATGGGTGCTGGCATCTAATTAGAAGGTTAAATAAGATCGTACGACAAGGGGTTAACCTCTCGCTCAAAAAAGTGATTTTTACTCCTTAATTATTTGAAATATAAGTCAGTTTCTTGCATGTTGTGTTTTCTCCGCTTACGTTTCGTTTCAGAACAAGAAGATTCATCCAGCGTAAAACTTCTAGATGTAACAAAACAGCATTTTCATTTTTTGCGCATTCTTTATTGTCTTGCCATTCAAAATCGTTGACGCTTTAGTTTTCCGGGGAAGACTATGTCGACTTGGTGATTATCTATTCTCATAGGGATGGAAATTTCAAGTTTTATTTTTAACCACTAAAGGTTTCGTCCATAAATTGTCAAAATGCAATGAGAAAACAAACTGATTCAAGCTGAATTCTTTTATTTAATAATACTTTCATTTATCACGGAATCGGCCACCTGGAAAGCGAATCGCATTAAGAAGTAGAAAGATAAACTAAGAATAAAGTAAAGAAAATTCAGTATTCTGTATTTTTAGCGATTGTAATATCTTAGCTTGGACTCGTCTACAAATAACTAGTGATCAGAAAACTAGATCACCCCCACACTGCCTTAGCATCCGGGTCATATGACTGACAGCCGCTGCAATAGCTCGAGTACTGAGGCCGGAGTCCTAGTAGCCATCACCGACCACGCTCCCCTCCGTAGGAGGTACGTACAGGTTAAGGGACCCAAGCTCCACCATCACTATAACCACTAGGGAAGCGAGAACCCGCTTTCTTATCCGGCGGCTTCTCGTCCCTGAACTCGCGGTGTACCCCCGGTGGGAAGCAAACTAGTAAGTGCTGCTGAAATTACACCGATAGGTGATGAACTGGGAATCTTTACTACATATAATAACTGTATTATGCTGATAATCAGTTAATATAGCATTCATATGTTACACACACGGAATATATTTAAAAAAAACTCTCCACGTGAAAGGATAATCGTAGAATTATTATCTGAAACAGTCTTTCTGTTTGAATGTTAGAATGCAGAGAGTTAAAGATTTCTCAAGGCTACTAAACAATAGAATAAAAGTTAGAGCTAATTCCATGAATTGAATGGACTGTGTTGTGGATTTACGAGTTGTGGCTAGATAATAACCGGACTGATGATTTAAATTTTGTGCAATTTTTATAGTATCGCCTCAACGTTCTTCCCTTTTCGACCCCTACACGGTTCAAACAAATTTTCTGCTATTCAAAATACTGCTTCGGATCATTTTCCGAAAGCCTTTTCCCTCCGTCGCTTTTGATTTCACTGCATCTACAACCTCAAATCTAGTTCCTCTTAGCGCTGACTTGTCCATGGGGAATAAAAGGAAGCCCCATAAGGCAAGGATTGGTTGTTCCACGATGGGGATCCCTTGCTTGGCCAAAAATGTCTTCAGAGACACTGAGTTTTGGCCTATGGCATTGTCCTGGTGAAGAAGACATAATCTGTTCATGTACAGATCAGGTCGTTTCCTCTTTACCCGTTATCGTAGAGTAGTAAGGATGCTTGTGTAATATTATTGGTTGACTCTTTGTCCTTCAGGTAACCCAATTAATGTTCTCAACCCTTCTGATGTTGAAAACACTTATTTCACTTGGTCGGCCAGGACGTGGATCGTCATCAGATTCTCTCAGCCCTCCTTTCTCTGCCTTTTAAACCATTTAAAAACTTTTGTACGCAGCAAGCAAAAATCTCCGCACACTTGTTGCAACGAATAGTTTCTGTCGCGGATTTTCTGAGTTTAAAAAGGAGTTTCCAGTTAACCCGCTGCTTCATCTGAACATTTAGCATTCTTAGCATACATGAACCAACCACTTATAACTTAGGTTGGAGCGATATGCGGGGTTGAAACTTGAGCAAGGAGGAGAGGGGCAGTGACGTGCCACAGACATGTGTCGTTTCTCCTTGGCTTGCTTGTCTTTTCGCTGTAAAGTCGGTCATTCACGAGCTCTCCACTCCAAGTAAATGGCATGGTGACACTCTACGCCATTCCATTTTTAGCCCATCCATTTAGGCAGGCCATTAACGGCCGCTCCACGAAATTCAAATCCATCCGTTACAGGTCACTCCTATCCATCCCCTACTGCACCTGCATTTCCTCACACCTTCAAAATGCGAACCCCAGCCCTCTGATTTCCTCTAGAGTGAGAAAGCCTCACCCACCCTCCCGCATCTACACCGGTCACATATCAGCATTTATGGTCTGGCAGACTAAATGGAGCTGTTGGATATTCAGACTTGGTTGGATATCCAAACTTCCGACCACACCTCTCCACTTTTGATTGGTTTTTCGCATTGGCGACAGGTTTTTGCTTGGAGCACTCGTGAATAGTCCGGTTATTTTCTAGCCACATCTTATATTTTGCAACTGAGGTGTATTCTCCGAGGCTATTTTTATAATTGTCTGCCAGATAAAATCATCCAACCGATTATAATGATTCCACTTTTATTCTTAATAACCTATATTTTTCCAATGAATAAATGTCGACACATGTCGAATGAATGGGTCATTGCAATGTTAAACTATACATATGTTTCTGAAAGTAGTTTTTAAAAATTGATAGCAGTCGTTAAGTAGTACAAATTTTTGAAGAATCTGTAAATTCATTTATTATTCGTATGTTTTTGAATCCAAGTAGGCCCTTAAACTCGCTTGCCATACCTTTTCTTTATTGTATAAAAAACAATATTTTCAATTTTTTGAAGTCTCTGTAAAAGAAAAAGAAACTAGAAATACCAATAAATTTATTACGTATCAAAATCAAATAAACTCACATACAATTCACTATATCATGGCCATCTAAACAACAATTGTTTACAATTCCGTTCAACACCACTGTATTTTTGGTTTATTTTCACACATATTCTTGTTTGCTCATGTCGTCGAAGAAGCAGCATAGCTCGTGAATGGTCCCAAGCTCTGACCTCCGACTGGTTGTCACCGACTTTTACAAGTCGCCGGTTGCTCGCTGTCGCAGGCCCCGGACCCATCGACCAGGTGCAGTTTTAATTTACGCATGTTTTCGTGGAGCAGTTGGTTGTCGGGGTCCAACATGTAAGCCTCGTGGTAATGGCGAAGTGCTTGGTGACATTCACCCTACAGATACAAAAGAATTTATTATACAATAGAGAAAAGCATTAACGATTAAGTTTTTAAAAATCAATTTTAATAAGAATAATCCGTTTGACAAGAATATACAACTTTCTTTGAAAATATAAGAATTTTAAACCTTAAACTGTATGAAGTGCATCTTGCTTCATGTGTTTATAAACTGGACGCGGGAATATGAAAACATATGTACCCCCAGCAACGCTGGTTTATCTAAGCGTTTGTGTCACGTGACCTCACTTCTTCTCTCCGCCGGGGAATGACGCATTATTGTAGAGAGCCCGTGCAACGCCGAGCCATGCAACTAGTAGTTTAATAATGGATGAATGAAATTAGTTATTTACTATATTTTTTTTACTGGAAAAAGAATTTGTTAAAACAGAAATGTTTACTGAGCAATAAATATTTGATAAGTTTGAATTTAAAATTAATTTTAAAAAGCTGATTTTCTTGCATTTTTTTACTCTTATTTACAATACACAGCTTTTATTGGAAAAAATAGTGAAGTGTAGTGATACAGCTGCTAAAACATTTGTCTAATTAGTTCAGTTCAAACTCGGATATTCAATAAAACAAGCTGTTCAGCGGTTAACTTTCAATGGTTCAAAAATTGAATGAATGCGATTCCTATAGTTCCTCTGAACAACCAAAAAGTAAGAGAAAAGGAATCATCTTTCAAATGGTGAAATACACAATATCCTGGCGTAATTTATCGCTTTTGTAGTGTACTAAAGTGTTTTCTGAAGTTGTTTCGATTTTTATTTTCATGGTTAACATATTGCCAGTTGTCCATTGAAAAGTAAAGTTGAGAAGTATTTCACGATTGACATTCATTCACTTTTAAAGGATTTTATTTTCATTTTTGTCCCAAGATAGCAGTGAAATCGCGTTACTGTACATATGTAGTAACCCTCTGACTGCATAATTTTTTGAACTACGACATAATCAAAAACTTAAAAAATAATGGAGCATAACTGAGTCCAGTATGAGAACGCCATCCATTATGGCGAGATCAAGATAATGGTGAAAGGTGTCGACATTTATTTGGTGAAAAACACCTAACGTTAAATGAGATTTAATGTTTACTTTAATAAAAAGGTTTAAAAAAATTCATGTGGCTTAAAGATTTCAAACGATTACCAATTGGATAATTAAAATTTACTGTATCAAATGTAAAAAAAATGTTTATACCCATCAATGGATTCAATAATTTTTTTAAAAATTCGAAGCTGTTGATGTCATTAACTGCAACAATGGCGGCTACTTTAAAGCAAATTAAACGTTTAGTCAAGCGGTCTTTGCCTTCATTTTTCAGATAATGTGACAATTCGAATATAAATAACTAGCGTTGAATGCAACTTTTATGCAAATTCATTTCGAAGAATGGCAAAAGAGCATTGGATTTAGCTCAATTAATCTTCTCACTGAAAAACTGCACACTGAAAGACTTCCCGTTATGCATATAATACATAATAAAGATACAAAAGATCTGCCTTAATAAATCGATATTAATCCGCAAAATTTTAATACGTAATAACAGTTCCTCTTATACAAAAACCAACAGTATGTTCCTAATCGCCGATTCAAAACAGATGAGTATAATGCAACAAAAATAAAGCGACGAAATTCAAATATAATAATAGATATTTAGTCATAAAATTGTCTGATAAATTTAAAAACAAGCTTCCTTTTAACCCTCTGAGTGCTGATTTTTAAAAATTACTATTTAGATGCAACGCTTGCAAATATGTTCAAATACCATCGAACCAAGCAAATTGCTATTTATATACAAATCTTTACAAGTGCAATACGATTTAAAGCTTTAACCCCTTAAGTATTGCATTTTTTTTGCTATCCAATAAGATGACCCTCCCTGTTTTGGAAAGGGGATGTCGTTTTCATTGATCTAAGAAGGCATAGAATACTTGAGATGTTATGGATTCTATGTAATTTTTGTGTTAAATTATAAAGCAAATTAATGATTAAATTTTAGTTTATAAGCCTAAAAATGCGATAATTCGATGCATGCCAATATCACGGGCGCCAGACTTAAGAGGTTAATAATACTTGGTAAATACATTAGCTAGCTAAAATCGCAGGATGCAGCAGAAAATAGACATACTTTCTACCCGCGGAAATCGCGGGATAAGCTGCCAGAGGGTTAAATGGTATATTCTAATAGTTGAACGTTTGGCGCAGTATGGCCAAATTGGCTCTTGTGCCATTAAAACCACACCAACCAACCAATCTAATAGTTGAAACTACAAGAAATAACGTGAACGCATTATTAATCTTTCTTTATACCTGTATTCACTCAAATCAGCTATTGAGTATTCTATGAGTTTATTTTAAAATTAAAAATCTGGTTATGATTCGTACCTTCTATATTGATATGTTATATATTTTACGTAAATTTTATATCTAAAATGGCATTTTAACAAGATACATTATTTTCCTTTTTAAAATTAAATGAATATCAAATGCACTTTATGGCAGAGTTTCCATGCTTGAAAGAAAAATTTTCCAAACTTAAAATAGTTTTAATGCTTTGTTTATTCAATTTAATCTAATCCACTGAAATGAGATACTCGATTTGGGATTAATAAAAGTTTCGTCCTAATTTTCATCTGCATCTGGGAACATTTATGTGTAAAAATATACGATTTCATTGAAATTCCATCGGGTGCTCTTCGAACACACATCATTTACTACCGAAATAATTCGCTTATCGTTTATGCAAACACGGAACTCGCATTCTCAACTCGTCATATACATATTCATTGGCAGAGTCGGTAATGAAGACTTTGTTGAATCGGCTATTAATTTCAACAAACCAGTGAATACCAAAGACACATCTGCTTAATCAACATCGCAAACTCAGGAACAAACGAACGCATTGAATATTCCGATGGATTAGAGGAAAAATTGGGAGTTTTTTTATTGCTCACGAAAGTTTTAGTTAGTTTTCTTTTGTGTTGCCGAAGCTTTATTCTCAACTTTGAACTGAAGTTATTTTCGGGAAATATGCATATACAGATTTATTTCTAAATTTATTCAGAGCAAAGTAGTTAGGTGAATAAATCAATGAATCTGCATTAATCGTTCAAGTCGTTGGTTTTTGTGGAAGTTAACTTGTTCTGAAAAATAAATGACGAATGCTACATTTGTATTTTTCGTCGAATTTTTCTTGGATGCAGACTAGATGAACATTTTATCAATATCTTCATATTTTCAAATGAATAAGGTGTTTTGTCATGGATTTCAAAAAAATTATGGGCGAAACACTTAAGCGACATTACTAAAATGCACCAAATAAATATTTTTACCGAAGTCCGTCTGTGAATAGGCGTGTACCTGATCGCTTTTTCTACATAAGCCATCTTGTCATTAAGGAGATGGATAAGGATATAGATGGTTAATTATGTGGATACAGCAGGTTTCCACATAATTGGCATTTTTATACGGGATGTCAGATAACCTTTACAATTATAAAAGAGAGATAGGAGAATACAGCAAGACAAATAATATTTGTCACAGAACTTAAGTTTGCAATTCATTCAATAGTGTGAGAAGCTCAACAATCTTGTTGTTCAAACAACCATTGCAATCAATGATCAGAAATGGAAACGAGAGCTCAATAATAAAACACTTTTAAAGAAGAGGGGGAAAAGAGCGCACAATTCAAAATAGCGGCGATTCCACCTATTGAATGAATGGAAATATCAAAAGCCGTTCTTTCTCTCTACATTAAATCACGATGTTATTTAATGCATGTGTTAAAGAAAAGTTTTTATAACGATTGATTATATGCATGTACTGTTCAGCAACTGATTTCAACTCTACAAGTAATACAGGCGCCAGCTGTCTGTCTGACAGGCACTTGACCAGACATGATGGCTGGAGTCAATTTTTCTCAAAGAACTGAGTCATGATGCTCATGCAGTCAATGGACCTTATGCACCGTTTGGGTTCGAGAGTATAGAAAAACAGCTGTGGAGGAATAAACAAAACGATCGGCCTATAAGCGACTCAGAAATAAAAGCAGTTCTGAGTCAGCTGTTTAAGACTGACCAATGGCTGTCCCCGGCAGGTCACGTGTCGGAGGATGTGACGTCACATGCATAAGGTCCATTGTATTTTGAAATTCATCGATGCAGACCTAGTATCTTCCGCCTTCGCATGCTTGACTTTTTTCTTTTGAAAATTATTTTGATGCTACCATTTTAGAATGCTACGTAATTTTTTAAATGCACAGGAAGCCTTGAATTTTTTGTGGACTTTAGATGACAGTTATTTAGACGACATAGGCAATGAATTACATTTTGCTGCTGGTAAATCTCCTATTGAACTATTTTGAATTGATCTGTTTGAAGTTGATTGAGCTGACGGTTGAAGAATCAATTAAATATTCCAGGCACAAGAATAATCATGTTTTAGAAATAAGCATGGTTGAAATGAAGCAATTTTTTGGAATTTTCTTCTGCAGTGGTTATCATATTTTACCTCAAGAGAAGATGTACTGGGAAAATGCGTCTGACATTGGAACTTTAAATAAAGAGATGTCAAAGAACAGATATTACGAAATAAAGTATTTTCATTTTAACGATAACTTACAACTTGAGTTGAGTGCTAGATATTTCAAGTGAAGCACCTTTATGATTTACTAAACAAAGCTCTTCAACAATTCGGAGTATTTTATGAATTTTTGATGCTTTTGAAACAGCGTTAGTTGTTTAAAAGCTCAATCATCTGTTTAGTGATGATTGTCTGAGCCTGTTTGATTTTCGAGGACAGACATTTTCCTATTTGGGACATTCTATTCCAAGGAAACCATCTTGCAGAAACCTTGGAGTTCAACGTGTTAATGAAGATTTTCTAAAGTTTAAAAATGAACATGTTATTGTAAAATACTCAGAAAACTGACAAAGAAGATACCAGCTAAACCCTGTGCAGCAAAATCAACAACCATTTGTAAAAAATGTAACTTTCGACTATGCTTAAGATGCTCCCTCTCGTTCCACCTATGTAAGGACTAATAGCAGTGGATTGTACCATTGCCCTATTTTTAGGACAGCCTGTACCGACGAAACTAATAAAAGTTTATTAAGTTTTGTGATTTTATGTGTACACATAGGCTTAAAGAAATACATTTTTTAGATTTTTTTAAAAATATTAGTTTTTCCAATGCTTGGCACAATATGGGCTGAGTCCAAAACTATGATTAATTGTCAGATGGGTTTTTCTATCAAAATGCTTACTTTTCTTAAGTTCATACGTGATAGATCAACCACTTGGCTTATTTTTCACGGCTTTCTTGTAGATATACTTTAGAATCGTGGCTCTATACCTTCAATATTGGGGCTCAACTTTTCATATCAGTTTTAAACACGCATTCGTTATAATGAATAACGGAATTTTAAATAGTTAATATCAAATTGCCTTAATTAAATTGATATTAATTTACCTGCAGAAATGTATTTTTTTTAACAGCTAACGTCTTCTGTAAATTTGATTTCGATATCTAGTTTCTTAACTATTTTTGTCTCATTTTTGCTGTCTTCGCCCCCCCCAGGGAGGGAAACTCTCTTCACAATGAGAATCCTTGCTTTAGTGCTTGCTTTCATATCGAAGCATTGAGGAACAATGCAGTATCTGAAAGTTTAAACTTCGTCGTCTCATGGGCATTCGAAGTCTTTGCAATTTAATTAGAACCCATTCGGTTAATAGTTTGGCTTTTATATTGATTTTAAAATTCAAACTAACTCCGCTGAAAGTTAGTGTTTTCTAATTTATGCATTTATACTCGCGTAATATAGTTATTTAGCTTTTAATTGAAGGCTAAACGTAGCTGCACTTAGCATACCTTTTCAACGACGAGGAACATTCATTATCGAAGTCTATCCGGAAGTATTGACTCACTTGTTAAGAGAGTAATTTAAAGTGTTTGGTTGTAAATTAAATGCGACTGTTTGATTAAACTCAAAGCAATTCAGCGAAGCATTTCATCGAACCTATTAAATGAGACAGTTATTTCTAATTAAGTGTTGAAACATGTACCCGAGGCAGTGTACAACTGTCAACGAAGATGTGCGCCTTCATTTGATGAGGGATTTCAAAATTTTCTATTTTTACCTAGTTTTATTAAACACACCCTTTTCTTCATTTAACTTTTAAACACCCGATTTCTTTAAAATGTTTCTTGCCTTTCACCTCTTGAATAAAACATAGGAAAAATACTTTAAAAAATCCTGTTTTGTTTCAAGTTTGTTACCAACTGACAACACTTTCAGAAAAACATTTCCTTGAAAAAATTCAATAATGACAGAGAGAAATTCTAATCTCTATCTCTACTAATAATAAAGGAGAATGTCTGTGTGTCTGTTGGCGATGTACGGAACATACCGTAGAACGTAGAGCTACCAAATTTGGCACAGATATACTTTGGATGCTGAAGATGTGCACCTCGGAGCCGTTTTTTTAAAAATTAATTCAAAATTAAAACCAAACTTCTCCGTTTTTTGCCAATAACTTCTGAATGAATTGATGGGAAAGAAAATTTTTATGTCATTTTAAAGTGCAAAAAGTAATCTTTCCGATGATATCAATTGATGTTTTATAGGACATTTTATCCATTTTTTATAAATTTTTAAAGTAATAAGAATTTTGAGGTCGCTGGTTGCGAGAGAAGAAATTGACGTAGGGGAGGCGTGGCTTAGTGGCTGTAAACAGTATAGCTGCGTGTATTTTCAGAACAAAATTATTATTGATGTAATCGCTTCAGTGCATATACTAAAATTGGAACAATACAGAGAAGATTAACATGGCCCCTGCGCAAGGATGACACGCAAAATGGTGAAGCGCTTTACATTTTTAACGCTGATCTGAGAAATAAGTTTCAGCTACCAAGCCTTATAGAGTTTCATTTTAAAATTAGCCCAAAAATCTCCCTAATATTAAAAATCACTTGATGTAAATCGTAAGCGCACCAGATCAATTTTATATAAATAATTCCTCGGTTTTCAGCATTTTTTGCCCCTCCCGTTATTTTCCTATACACCATGACAACTACTTTAAACATTTCTTCAGACAGACTGGATAGCTAAGGCGGTTAAACATGTTTCTCCCACCCTTTCACGCCGGGGTTCGAAACTCACTTGAGCTTTTCCCTCGTCAGCTTTTCTGCCTCTTTTTTGCATACCTTAAAGGAAACATTAGATTTAAATTCTTTCAATACTCTCATTTAACTTTTGTTTATTTTATTTTATACTATATTCTCAGTAATTTTTAAACATTTCTTTAGAGCTTTAAAATTCTCTCATCTAAATGTTTGTCAAATTTTACAAAATTTTTCTCCACGGCGATTAATTAAGCCTAATGGATAGCTTTAGAATGGTAAATTTGGTTTTATTTTATTCAATGTAGTCATTGGCTTTAATCTTAATTATCAATCTTGGCTGTACACTGTTGAATGGTGATGTGTGTTTTTATATATTACTTAGCTCCACAGAGAGAATAACTATTATCCAAAAATATGCCTGTTTTAGTTCATTTTTTATCATTTGCTATTATTAGCTATTATTTGATAATTTATGTTTTTATAGTTTATAGATATTCAATTTCTTAGTGCGTGTTTGTTGTTTTGTTATTCACAGGATAATTATTCAAGATTTTTTTTAATGCATTTCAATTCAATATTTTTTTATTTATAAATGGTTGTTTCTATTGACTAGATTTAATTAGTTATCATGAATTTACTTTTGCGTTTCATAAAATGTAGTCATTTTTTTTACAGAAAAAACTAACTTTATTTTGTTATTTTGAGATTTAATTAGTTTTAATATGTAAATTATTTTTAGCTGAGAGATTTAATTACTGTACTTTAAATTTTTCATTAGTTATTAAAATCTTTTCACTACTTTTTTTAAAGAATCTTTTTTCTTATCATTTTTTAACACTTAAACATAAGGGATTAACGCAAAGTTCATTATATGCAAAAAAAATCTTGTATATTTTCGTTTTGTGTATAAAGAATTAAAATTCAGTTGTACTAATTAACCTATTCACTGTTTGTGTTTTTAAATTCATTTCTTTGTCCTTGTTGCAATTATTGTTTTCAGCTTACAAAAGTTGAAAAGTTCTCTTCTCGTTACAAAAAAAATAAGCAATTAAAAAAATGACTTCTTATCCACAATCATCATTTAACAGATACAAGAAAATAAGGTACTGCATGATTTTTCACAATGTTCATAGCGAACGTCTCACTCCCAAAAATGTCATAGCTAAAGTTGCCAGCTAGATTATCCATTTAGTGCGTCAGTTGGAACTCATGATGGAAATATTAATTAAAATAAAATCAACTCTTAGAATTTTAACATTAGGTATAATGAGATTTCTTATAAACCTAACTCGAAGGACATACGTCAATTTGACGCAGAAAATCCGGCCATATTTGGAAATCTGGATATATTCGATCCGATACATTCTTTATATAGCATGAATGCATTTAGTGCTGCTAAATTCAAAATGTTAGAAAAAATGCTTGAAGAGACCTCCGAAAAGATGCAGCGTTCACGATATATTTCCGTGCTATTTGGTCAACCACGACGACACCAAACTTGATCTTATTGTGATATATAATTGTTTCTGGGATGGATTTTTATTTTCTTCAATGTTTGGTGCTCAGTACCAATACTCATAGTTTTGGCTTTTGTAAATGATGAGTCTGCAGTTCTCCGATTTATAATGTTCTGACCCTAGAGTTACATTACAAAGAAAAATTAGAAGACATAGGCGTTAATCAATTTGATAAACTATTCGTCTCTTCAAGTAGATAAAAGTCAGCATAATTTGGAAAGGTAAATTGTATACAATATCTGTATTTTAGCTTGAAAAAATTTATACACGTCCCGTAAACCTAGTGTTAAAGCACACTTTTCACACGAAGATTTTGACGAAGAATGTAGCAAATACTTTTTTCATATCATTAAAAGATCTGCTAATCCTTTTAGCTTCCCGCGGAATTACCTATTCTTGTCTCATGAGCAATTAATGAGGCCGCGGTGGCCTAGTGGTAAGGTCTCGGCTTTGGGGCCGGAGGGTTCCAGGCTCGAAACCCGATTCCACTGAAGATCCGCCGTGTGTGGGGCCTGTTACACGCTAAATCATACGTAGTGGCCAAACGTCCTCCCGTTGGTGTGGCATGGAAGTTTGGAGAGGGGGTGCCAGCTCGGGTGTCGTCCTCGTCATCTGAAGGCGGTTCAAAATTACGAGGTCCGTCCCAAAATAGCCCTCGTCTTGCTTCAAAACGGGACGTTAATATAACTAAGTAAACCATGAGCAATTAACCCTTTGCAGTCGGCAGATTTCGTTGAGGGGAGTATCATCAGGTCGGAGCAAATTTAGCGGTTCGCAATTACTTTTCAGTGCGGGATTTCAAGTCAATATATGGATATTAAAACACACAGAATTTGTCGAAACGAAATTTGTTGTATTTAATAGTACTTATAATACATATATTTTTAATTTCTGTAATTTTGCAAAGTGTCATATTTTGCGAAAAAGCCATATTAGCCTCTCAGAAGAGATCGATAAACATTGATATCTGTAGGTTGATTCTAAAATTTGAATGCGGCACCGAGAAGATGGTTTTCTTTTATTATCGCTAGCCTCGGTCGCCGAGCTGCGCGCCAGGCTGGCGTCACCGACTTCTACGACAACTTGCGAATGCCGCCACTGTGGCGGTATCGACTGCAAAGGGTTAATCTAGACATCACACATATGGTGATATAAGACGACAGAGGGCCGCCCCATACCACAGCTGCCGAAATCCTAACGATCTCTACACAGTTGTGAATGGGCATGGAACTTATGACACTATAAGACAGACGAATGAATCTGCATACGAAGCGATTAAAAAGATTGTATTATCAAAAGATTACACCGTAAATAAGGAATTAAATTCATATTCTTCAGATGGAAAAGTTAACATATTAATAAATGAACGTATTAATTAATAAAGCGCAGAAGCCAATGTGGTCAAGTCCAGAAAAAAATGAGAAATTTAATAAGTTAAATAACTAATAAGTTATTAAACTAATTTAATAAGTTTAATAAATTAAAAAAGTTAACTTTTTAAATTTATAAGTTAATTTTTAAAAATTTTCGCTTATTAATTTGTCTTCTTACGAAACAAATAGTAAACCCTTTTATAACTAAAAAGAGTATTATTAACTCCGTTAAAATTTACAAAAAACATAAAACATCAAAAATGAACTTAACCACACTGGCTTTTGAGCAACTCAAATATAAATAAATAATTTTGTTGGTATTTATATCTAAAATAAATGGCCTACAAAATTATAATCATTTACTTTCGAGCCGAGGATTTCCTGAACTTAAAAACCTGATTGTCTTTTAAAATAAAAAGGAAATAAAGAGATGAACTTATTTTCGGGAAAATACTTTAAGCTATTTCAGAAGATTTGAATAAAGCCTTCCTATGAAAGGATGTGAATCCGTCGACGAGGTGACTCCGCAATGTAAATTTTAACCCTCAGGATTAAGAACTGCCAGAAGTATTTTTTTCAAGTCTCTCAAATTCATTGCTAAAACTTATATTTGTATAATCATTTTTCTTTGAATATCTTTCAGTTGAAAAGAAATTGCATTGTAATGCTTTTTTTTGAATCAGATATATACACGTGATATTTAGTGTTGAAATGTTATATTGCTTCATGAAAGGAAGAAAACCAAAGTATTCGAACATAGAAAATAACCTTCTCAATATATTACTTTAGTTTGTTTAGGTTGCAAGAAAAATGTCTATTGCAGCTTGATTTCCAATAAAGCGAATTGATTCAACCAGTTAGGTACTAACTTTATTATTGATGGCCCTAATATACAACGAAACGGAATGCATTAACAGTAATAGACTAAAAATAATCTTTTGTTTCGCATTTAAACAAAGGCAAACGTAAATAAATGGTTCTTCGCAAGAAATTTTGGGATCTTACTTGCCTCTGAAACATCGGTGAAACTCGCAGAGAATAAAATTCGATCTTGTGAGTTTCGGAAAGATAGCCTCCTCCCTTGCTTATCTCGGCTTTGGTCGTTCCAAAACTTGCGTTGAATTTATTACGGTACTTATAACTGAATTACCGTAAAGCCGTATTCTATCATATTAATTACGCCGATGAAAGTTATGATGTGGGTGGTAACCTCATAATAATAAAGTAATTGATTTTTATTCGAATTTAATTGGCTCAGAACGTGATATTATGTAATCTAGAGATGTCAATTAGTTTCGAATGGCTATTCAAAAACTTTGAATAATTTGATGACTATTTTCTGTTAAAATAAAGGGAGTTTAGAGAATTCATTCCATTCTACTTATAGTCATTGTTCGAGTTAAAGACGACATGCCTTTAAATTGTATTGCAGAAATATTTTTATGCTTAAATGTAAAATGAAATATTTGTGGATTTAATCTTTCCATGCATAAATGTTTTATTTTAGATTGGAGATATTTTTTTTAACATTTTCTTTCTTTTCCTCCTATAAACCTAAATTCGATACACAAAAATTATATTTACTTGTTTTTCGGTAAGGCTTTTTTATCCATTCAATTTGCTTAGTTGGGCATTAACCACACCTAAACTAACCATTTGAATGTATGCCAGGGATGATATATTAAACCGAAATTCCTTTGCAAAACATATTTTAGAAAATAAAAAAGCGTTTTGTTTTCTATAGTGACAAAATATCTTGAAATGATGGATCAATAAATTACTGCTGTTCACCTGTCGAGTTTTTCGTTAACCCATTACCTGCCACTGTCCCTTTTTTGGGATACTTGTTTTCTTTTTATTTTCACCTAAACGGTGTAATTTTTAGCTTTGATTGTTGCATCTGAATATTGATCTGACTGCTATAAAAGGTACAAATCCAATAAAAATAATTTTTCTATTTAAAAAGATAATTAGTTCTAAGTAAAAGTTAATTAATCAGTTTAATTAGAAAATTTCAGAAATAATGTTTTCTTTCATATTTTATTCATGTTATCATGTTAATGTAAATTTTTTTAGAAAAAGTGAAACAGCAGAGTTTTGGCAAGAAACAATTTTTCTACTGTTCGTAATAAAAAATTTTAAAGATGGGTTTTTTGTTAATTCAATAGCGGTAAAGTTTCTTTACAGAACATTTTTCTTAAAACCTCCAATTAACACTTTCACTCCGGCGTGCACCACCGATGGATCACACTTGAATAATTCGAATTTCAGAGTCGGCGTGATCGTATTAAATTGTATGTCCTTTGAGAATTTTTTCAAACACTAACAGCACAGTTTATGTTGAGCATCTGTACTTCCATAATTTAACTAAGAATGGTGTTCATTCACGTTACTGCGCATGTCTTCTAACATTTAACTGACGTTGCCTTAGTCTCTGTTGCGACCCCACGTTCTTTTCCTCTTACAATAAAGGTAATAGATTCCAAAATTAAATTGGCGCGGCGAATTTCATACGTGTCATGCGAGATTACATTGACTCCCGAATGACGTGTGATACCAGCTACATTTAAGTTGAATTTTTAATTGGTAATTTTCGATAAAAGGCACATGAAAGGATATGCATCTTAATGCATTTAGAATTGAAAAGAAAGGGTTTTATTCTGATACAAAAGTCTACAGTGAATTTGTTCTGCTTTCTGCATTTGAAATGTTTTCTTCTTACAGCTTATTGCCTGTTACTAATAAATGAGAGATTATTCTTGCAGCAGAACTAAATATTCTACATTCTTATTGCAAAATCATTAGTTTGGTCACAATACAGTCATCTGATAGGCTTGCTTTGGTAGTTTCTTATCAATTGAATGCACAAGTATACTGCATCTTCCAACATACCGCAAATTTAGATATACCTATACAAGAAAGAGTAGAAGTGCCCATAATGCACTTCTATCCCATTTCCAGATAGAGAAGGAAGTGGACGTTGTATAATCATATATTAGATAAGGTTAATTGAGTTTTGTTGCGTTTGAGCAATGTTTGGCTATGCTGTACGAAGCCATGAGTAAAGATTGCTTTATAATGAATATCCGGATGAAGTATAATGGTGTCTATATTATGCATTGAATGCTCTTGAGTATTTTAACCATTAACAGACTCATTCCGTGTGGCGAGTAAGAGTTAAAATTTGATTTGGATTCACTTCCCCGTTCACGAATAGTCGATGCTTTTTAAGAACAGAAAAGTTAAATACAGAACTGTCTTATTTTGAATTTTTACTGTTTCTATCCGCTAAAATTTTTTAATTATGCATCTAAATGCAAACTAAAACTAATTCAAGGAATCGATAAAGTAAATTTTAAATGGAATTGTATAGAACAGAAATAATAAAATCTTACCTGTAAATGATTTATTACTGCTAAATTGACATGGGCATGCGACAATTTAGAATCTAGCTGAATAGCCATTCTGTAGCTCTGAAAATATAAAACATAAAATAAATTCAGGGATAACAATCTAAATACTGCTCCTTGAGAAACAAAAACACATTTATATCTATGGGAAAAAACACAGTTTTTATTTTTTAATTTTTGTGATGTTTCTAAGCTTTTTGTTTCATTTTCTTCGAGGGGTTTTAAACTCACTTAAAATAAGATTTCTGTCTCTTTAATCGACATTGCATCATCCTTTTATGATTGCTTAAATGTCTATCATAGTATATCTTATAAGAAGTACTTTCTTAATAAGAAAAATTACATTTAGACATTTTCTAGAGACCATAGATTTGACTTTTTTGATTTCAAATATTTCATGGAAAATTTTTTGATTCACTGAATCGTGTATTGAAATTTAATATACATGTAACATCATTCTTTTGGTGAAGTGTAAGCAAGCATCTTGGAATGAAATAGGCAATAATTGATCCGACTTATATTTCTTCATCTGCTTTAAAGGTGGTGATGCGGTTACATCAAACATATAACGTAATCATATTTTAATGAATATCCATGACCAGGATTGAAGAGTTTACGCGCAAAAGCGACACGTCTTACTAGGTGAATTACATAGTTAAAAAGAGAGCGTTAAAATTACACAGAGCTTAAATAGTTGCAAAAGGGAGTCCCCGAAGAATCTCGTGACTCTGGAGGTTAAAGTAGAAGTGTGGTTGTCTAAGATTGAAGTAGAAGTAATTCGCTTATAATTAAAAATTAGTTTGGGTCAAAGATTTAATTTAAAGAAGATTAAAAGTGAAATCATTACATACATGGCGCTATATACTCACTCTACCAAGTGTTCACACTTTTAGAAAGGTTGCGGTGCTCAATGACAAACAGAATGGTGAAGTAAGGCAAAGACGGGGCATCATCGCCACACGCTAACACTAGACATAAACATAAGTAAGTGAACAATATGCCTTTTATTAATAAAAAATGGTACTTTAATGTCTTTAGTGGCCTCTGTACTTTCCTCTAAAGTTGGTCCTACGACCCTTAACGCATGTCTGACTTTATTGAATTATGGAATCGTGAACATTTTTGGAAAATATCCAGTGTATCTTGGACTGCCACTTGGGACTATGTCCCCGTCACTGTGTATGTGGATATCGTACACCAGAGCTAGGTCACACCAGAAATAGTAAACATGGTAGGGTATGGAGAGGCATCGTGTCGACCAATGTGTGGGACCACTAAGTCCGATCTCCTGTTATTTATCTAGCACAGTTTAGTGTTGAATAAACTCATGGCTGGAACGGCAGAGGCTCTCATCATGTTGGAATCGCATTTCACTGGACAAACATCGACAGCTGGAACTGCTTTTTATCTAAAAATACTGCAAACTTTTTCCAGAAATATTTAAAAACTTCAGACATGCAGTAAAAACCTAATTCAAATCTTAGTACTATGTGGGAATTGTCCAATACCGTCTACGGCTTGAAGATGTTAGTTCCGACTCTGCATGTCTATACGATTCCGATTTGTCTTTTAGCACTCTATCTCTACTCTTCCAGAAGTTTGTAGATGTGGTACTTAAGTACCCAGCAAATAATACACTACGGCTTACACTTTTGTTAAAAATCAATATTCAATCTTTATGTAGGGAATAATGCATACAAGTAAAGGAAAATAATTTGAACTTAAAATTTTCACTAACCCAAGGCAATCATTAATTATTCTTTCATAATATCTGAACGTTTCTCCTCAGGAGTTATATTTGGAAATGAATTCATTTTCCTTTCATGTAATTTTTATTCGAGCCTATTTCTGTTTTCTTTTAGACACAAATAATTTATATACGCAAAGAATGCAAAAGGATTTCTTTATACTTGTGTTATAATTATTAGTTTCTCTATCCCTCTAAGTGGTCACTTATTTTAATCTAATAGCATTAAAACCATAAAAATTAGCCTTTAAAGTGAATAGTTGGATCTTTATTGCATTTAATCAAGTCTCTGAAATCTTCAGAATATTATATCCATCATAGTTTTAGAAATTATACACATAAACATGAATTATCTGCTTTTCAACTAAACATGAAAAACGGCAAAATCCAGCTCAAACACTTAGAAGGCTATGCCCACACATATGAATAAAAATTCTATAAGAATGCAATCAAATTTAAACATGGTTGGAAAATAATTTTACTCTTTTCTAAAAAAATAGTTATTGCTTTTCCACTAACGTTAACACTAATTATTTGTAAACTTAAAAGCTATCGTGCCTATTTCACGTACTTGATAGCATAACAGGATATCAAGTAGGTGAAATGATAAAGTAGGTTTAGGAAATGATATCAAGGTAGGCACGAAATTCCTATAATAAGGTTTCGAGATTTCTTTTTATGCATATAAACTAGGAAGTTTTAGGTAGGATGGATACGGAATAAAATAAGAAATTTCTCTGATGGAACAAAATTTGTATAACATGACATGAAAGACATTTTTGATCTATTGCTTTTAACAAATTTATTGGTATCATCAAAAGACATTCTGCTGATATCTGCAAACAGCACTGGCGTTGCATCTAGATACAAATTTGTCTCTATGTTTACGCCCTTCGTAACTTACCCATGCTATGCTAATATGGGAATATATGACGTAAAAGATTCAAAGATGCTTTGAGTCATTTATTTTGAGTTCCGAGTCAATATTTTCCCAGATCACTTTCCGCACGTAAACGCTGGAATATACTGACGATAGAAGTGCCTCACTGCTGTACTTCGAGCTGGAGTATAGAATTTGAGTTCTTCGGCACTTTTGTGAAACATTTTTGCAAGGGATAGAGGGTGTTTGTCTTGCCAGAATACCTGAAAAGAAGAACTCAAAAGGAAAAAATTCCGTTGCGATATTTCAGCACAAATCGAAATAAATCCATCTGCGTAGGAAATCTTTCTCGGATTTCGTCTATCTTATTGCTCAGATTACATGTCTACATTTGCAACATTTTGAAATTCACTGAAGAAGATTCGAATATATTTTGCAATTGAAATATTTCAAGTGTAGGCTAAAGATACACACATGCACGCTTGAATAGCATTTCTGTGGTATTAAATTATTCGATCCGTAAGTAGTACAAATGTGAAATATCGAAAAGTTTAGGTTGCTAAACTAATTAGAAATTCCTTGTATGGGGTTCTGCTTCTGCAAATGAAGTGGGGATTTCTGTTTTTATCGATGGCATAATGGATAAAATGAAATATTTGGATATACTGAATAAAAATTTAAAACAATGTGCATAGAACTGAGTTTAGGATCAAACTTTATTTTTCAACAAGACAACAACCTCAAACATACGGCCGAAATTTTGAAGTTACGGTTATTAAACAAATATAAAATGCGATTGCAGACTCCACCTCAGTCCCCAGACCTCAATGTTATTGAAAATTTGCGATCTAAATTGGAAATATCTGCTCAGAAACACAACATTAGGAATAAAGAACACTGAAAAACTGTGCTAGAAGAAGAATGGGCAAAAATAACCCCTCAGGAGACACCAACTCTTGTTAACTCAATCCTATGCTGTTTAGAAGCTGTTTTGAAAGCAAAAGGATATTCAACAAAATATTAGTGCATGTAATTTTTCTTTTTATTAACGAATTAGACTAACTCTATACTCAATTTTGTGACAAAGATATTTGTAACTTTAACATAATATTTATGTTTATAAAAATATTATTAATCTTCTGTTCTTATTTATACGTTTTATATGTTTCTTAATGTTCTTTATTATTCTTTCAGCTCTTAAGCTTAAACGGGTATAAATTATAGCACCTTTAATGAAGAGAGAGAGTAGTGTATACTCAATTTTGGGAGCCACTGTATAAACATGACTTCTTAAATTGTGGGTCCCTCCCCAAAATGGGATGGGTGCGCAGGAATTATGGATCACCCAAATATTAGTAACACGTGATTGTGTCAGATTGTCCAATGTTGGGAGCTAAAATAATTCAAATTAAATAATTCAAGCAAAATAATTTGACGCACTTTATTAACGTTTCCCCAAATAAATGTTTACTATATTTCTTTTTATTTATTATTAATCAATGTTACACATGGCTGTTTTATTTTCTTAATTATATCGGTGCTTGGTGTATTAGAATATTTTGGCTGTTGAAAGTGGTACAAGTTGAAAAAGGATATGAAACTATCAATTAAAGGCTTAGCAAAATAATTTTTCTCATAGAAATGATATATAACATGGATAACATGCTCTTCCAAAGCAGAGATACTAATTTTATTGTTGAAAAATCCATATACTTGGATTGTCTTTTTTCAATAGTTTTGATAGCAACAGAGTTCAATTAAATGTTTAAACTTACCTTTTGCTCTTAGTATCTATAGTATTTTCAATTTTTTAGATTTTATTTTAGATTTGGTTATTTTGTTTAATTAATGAATTTTTAGTTTATGAATTGCATTTTGATATGTCTTGTTATATATGAACATACAAAAACAAATTAAACAAGTTATATTATGGTTTATATTAATATATATTTTTTGATTTATTAGCCCTAAGATATGAAAATATCAAAGTTCATGTTATAATTCTTGAAATTTCATTCTTAAACATCTTAAGGGGTGTAGACTTAAGCAATAGCTACGAAGCGCTACCTTAATTGCAATGGTGCTTAGCGGTATGCAGTTAATATAGAACTGCTTGCTTAATTATCTGGTCCAGGATAAGCCTATAGGTATTTAACATTAATTAAACATTTTGCAAGAATTAAAGCCTTGAAGTTCATTAAACTTTTCACAAATATGCATAATGAAATTAAATTTGCTCACCCTATATCAAACAATGTTGGTAACTTCAAAAGATTGAAATTTAAACAAAAGCAATATTTATTTAAACTTAAGCTAAGGAACTTAATTTCCATCTAATACGACAGATTATGAGTAATAAGGAGATTAGAACCCATGTGCTATATATATTCCCATTTGCATTAGATGTCGAATACTTAGTCTTGTACCGTAATTACTGAGACTTTCTTAAAAATAAACGTAATAAGGGATTTTCCGACCCCGCTTTTCTTGTCACAATGAAAGAATGCAGTGGACACCAAATCAATGAGGGAAACTGGATTAGAATTTTCTTAGATTCTCAACTGCTTTGTAACTGCTTGAATATATATAATAATACATGATTAGAATTGTCTATGATAATATAAGACTATTTGTTCCAAATAGATACAGATAACAATTGGTATACATTTTACGCTTTTGTACATTCAGAATGCAATTCAGTGGCTGTAAAGCACGCATTTTGTCGCTTAACAAGCAACATCACGCATCTCAAATTTTTGAAATTTCAAAGAGGAAAGAAATACTTAATCTTTCGAAACCAAAAACGTTTATTTCTTAATTATTTTTCACATCTGGTAGGAATATGCAGTCTCATGTTTATATCAGATGTTTAAAAAATTCAGAAATATCCGTTATTCGTAGTGAAAAATTGAGTATTTCTTTCCTCTTTGAAATTTCAAAAAATGAGATAGGGATGTTGCTTGTTAAGCGACGATTTAATGATTTCTGTAAATATCCGGAAAAATATTCTGGTCTTATTGTTTCGCCAAAGAAGTTTACAAAATATGCTGATAATGTACCATTTATTTAACCCCGTAACATACAATGACGTCTCTGACATGTGCATCGAATAACAAAATTTTTGCTATTTAAATCCGTATTTAAGTCAACGTGACATTTAATTTTAAATACAAAAATCATCTGGACACGTTTAAATGTCTCAAGTATCCTTTACCATCTTAAGTAGATTAAAATAATCCCAAATGGGTGGTGGCATCTAATTAGGAGTTTAAATAAAAGGGGTTAATATAATATCACAATATAAAGTTAACCATCCAGCGGGCGCGCGTATGCAATAGATACTTTCATTGTGCATCGTATTACATATTTGTATCGTTCTTTTATAAATTTAAATGCAATTTTTATTTATAAAATCTTTGTTTACTATTAAGATAATAAATATAGATAACATAAATAAAAGTTGCATTTATTTTTGTAAAATAACACCATGCATATATGTAATAGATGCACGATATGTCGTAAAATTTGCGTAGGCGAGCCCGCTGGAAGGTTAACATTTCATCTTTCAATTCTAATGTACTTTATAATATTTTAACTTTTTATCTTTACGATTTATTACTGCATAACCATTTTGACAACTAACAAGCTAAATTCTTTTAATAGTATGATTTCAAAAATTAAGAATAATCTTCAGCAAACTATTTTTAAAAATTTGGAGACTGGTAATTTATTTCTGAAAATATGTTCTTATTTTGCAAAACATTGTTTTTATGTTATTCAAAAGCTATTTCAATAAACGTTTTACTTCTTGCTTTCCGACAATTCTTTTGAAATGTATTTTTCTCGGGAAATGTTAGTGATACTTCAGCCATAAATTCAACTTTTCAAATAATTTCATACGAATAGGGTGTCAGCGAGAAGTTACAATAAAAAAGGATGTTAATAATCTAATTGAATTATTAATTAATGCTGCGTTTAGGAGTGACCTCTCCTTAATGAACTTTTGCTAAATGACCAGGACGACACCTCAAACAGCACCGTCCTCTCAAAAATTCGCACCTCACGAACGGGAAGACTAGAAAATAGAGTAGTGACATGCACTAACTTTGCCGATGCGGCAGTTTTATTGGAACAGGGCTTTGAACCTGCGATTTGTTGGTAAGGAAGGGGGAATCTTGCCAACAATCTGAAGGAAGATGAACCTAAAGAGATAGCGAAGATGGTACATAGCAAGACAAACAATATTTATCATAAAACCGAAATTCATGTTGGCAGAAAAAGGATATGTTATTCATCCATGTCGATCATTTATTAGAGAAAAGAAAGAGAATGAAGTAATATATAAACGCTACAACGTCGTTCGAGCTTCAGAAACACATAAAAGTAGATCCTCGAAGTGGAGTCCATTGAATTTGTTGCGCACTCCATTCCTAGCCCCTTAACGATCGCATTTTTTTTTTTTTTTTGCTATCTAATAAGATGACCCCTCCTATTTTGGAAGGGGGCTGTCATTCTCATTCATCTAAGGAGGCATAGAATACTTGAGATGCTTATGGATTCAACGTAATTTTTGTGTCAAATTATAAAGCTAATTAACCTCTTGACGCTTTGATTTTATTTAACCTTCTAATTAGATGCCACCACCCATTTGAGGTATTTTTATTAATTCCATATATTTAAAATGGTAAAGGATACTTAAGACATTGAAGCGTGTCCAGGTGATTTTTGTATTTAAAATTAATTGTTACGTTGACTTAAATACGGATTTAAATATCAAACATTCTTTAATTCGATGTACGTGTCGGAGACGTCATTGTATGTCAAGGGGTTAATGATTGAATTGCAATTCAAAAGCCTGAAAATGCGATAATTAGATGCACGTCCATATGACGGGCGCGAAACTTGAGAGGTCAAGAAGGATGCATTATCATAGCCTCTATAAAACTTGTATTGTGCTGATCTTCTCTGCAGCAAGAGGGTTTCGAGGCACGAGATTTTCGAACTTGTCCACAGGTGTTTCGTTCTTCAACTTAGACATAGGTACCCAGTAGGATTCCAGTGGAATCAGGCTCGGGGAGAGTGAAGGCCTCACCACATTCATTCCACGAAGTGTTTTAATTGCTTCTTTGGAAATGTTCCTAATTTCGTTTCGGAACATTAATAGTTAATAACGTTTCAGCAATTAACCTGATTTGTAAGTAAAATTGCCACTAGGAATGAATTTCAGCCTTATGTTCTGCAGGAAATATTTATTTTACGTTTTCTTATCATTTTACAAAATCAAGTGCAGAAAATACTCAACTTTGATGGAAACACTTACTATTAAATAAACTAACAAGAATAAAAAGATTAGTATATATATAAAATATTCATTCATAAAAATATTCATAAAAGATTAGTATATTCATAAATTTCATTGAGTAAATATATAGCTAAACTGATATATTTACTCAATGAAAATGAGAACCTCATGAATAACTACCGGACACAACCAGTTCATCCGACTCCGACCCCGACCCAGATTTCTCTCCTTCAACAAGACCTCAGACTTATGGACTCCGACCCTCTAGAGGTTCAATAATTACCCAGATATTATGTACACTTTCAGCAAGTGTGATTTTTCTTGATATTAGCTTGTCATGACAAACTTGACGCGACAACTTTGCAATGAACTTCCTGCAAAGTAACAAAGCATAATCGATCACCCTTCTTGCAATACAAGTTTGCTGTAAAGTTGACACGGCATACTTACACACCACGACCTGGATACAGTTGTATATATCTGGTTTTGATCTTTGTCTCTGTTTTAAAAAACATCCGATTTTTAATAGCATCTTCTAGACAGTCCTTTTTATTAATTCAATAAATCAATGATAATTTAAAAAGCTAACTACGTCTTTTTTTAAAAAAAATTACCTTTGAAAAATTCTCTATCTTTTTACTAAATATAGAACTCATACTGTAAAGAACACTATACACCGCCTTTTTCTTTATGTTGAAATTTTAACGTTTATAAACAAAATTAAACCTGAAAAATGTCAATGTTTTTTGAAAAATAATAACTTACTTTGTGTCCCATATTTTTAAAAGTAATTACTTTTGAACCCTAATTTCATAATTTACTCCACTAGCAAAACGTAGTTATTAGAGAAATTCTCTCTCCCTTTAACTTCAAATCATATTCTCAACTCAAAATTTAAAAAATTAATGGAATCAAGAAGGCGGTTTAAAATAAAAGTGTAGATGCACGATGTATTAGCGCAATCTGCCTTTCGCAATCAAGGTCCAGCTGGCTGAGTGGCTAAGGTGACAGGTTTAAGAAGCGGGTTGTCGAGGTTCGAATCTGAGGTTGGTCTGCGTACTCTGTTTTTGCTATACTTTGCAATGAGTTCGACGCGTGGCGACTTCGTCGTTTGCTATAACTTGTTTCAAACTTGCACTCTTGCCGTGTCAAACTTGCTGGTAGCTTTCAGATTTGCAGAACAAAATTGCTGCAACTTTGCTGCAAACTAAAATTGCTATCTGGGTAGGACCCTAATCAGTTCTCTTACAAGTTTAGAGACGCAGCGAACTTTTGAGGCATGTCATTAAAACTGTTTTTGCTTCGCGAGATTTTCTTTTTCATATGTAAATACTCATTTTTCATTGTTTTTATAATTTTCACATGTATTTCTTCGATGTTTAAACACTGTATGAAAATTTTTTTTTTGTTCAATAAAGTTTCTACGCACACCCATCCAAACCGCAAACGGGAGACTTTTATCTCTGGAGTCAGGGGTGTGTAGTGTAAAGTAAAGCACATATTTATCATTTTGCTCTGTACTAATATCTGTGAGCTCTCATTGTACTGAATTTGTGTGCATTCTGTACGAATAGTAAGTATTGGAGCAGAACAATCAACTTACCTGAGCAGCGTCGTCCCATTGTTTCAAGTCTTTCAGGATGTCCCCATGATCAGCATGCAGCTGTGCGCAAGCAGTTTCTGAAGATGAGCAAAGATTCAGGGATTTCAAAATGTGCTCTAAAGCCTGCAAAACAACAAACAGAAAGACTCAATCAAAGCCATTAACAATGTATATGCATGCACTTGGAAAAAAGTTTGAAGCAAATATATGCTACGAAAGTGTGGTCTAATTTCCAAGAAATGCATCGAAACTAATTGTATTCACTCCATTGTATTACAAAGAATTATTTCTACACTAGTTAACCTCTTAACTGTGTAGTTCTATGCTATCTAATTAGATAATATCGTCAGTTTTGGGCAGGTATTGCCATGGGACACTTCGGATGTTTATGGATTCAACATCAGTTTTGCACAGAGTTATAACATCTGTGAATGACTTAATTTTAGCTTTAGAAAATTAAGTAATTATTATTAAATTAGGTGATTATTCGATGCGCGAGTGACGCTGGAGCATCACAGTAAAGGGGTTAAACAGAGTGTAATCACTGTATACGTTGTTTAATTGTTTTATAGGAAGCAATCAGCGGTATGAGTCAGTACTAAATATACGGATAATTATTCAGGCATTTATTGAGCATTTCTTCAAAATTTATATATATAATATCAATAGGAAATGAAACATTTAAAAATCCATATGTTCATTAGATCTTATAGAAATCTTTCATCAAATGTTACTGCATTCTGATTCTTTATAGGATTTCACTGAATTCTAATTTTTAACCCTTAAAAGCTCGATTTTTTAAAAATCGATTTTAAAATGTTTGGCTTTAATTTCTTGAATAAAACATGGGAAAAACACTTTAAAAAATCCTATTTTGTTTTGAGTATGGTTTATAGTTAAAAAATAGCTTGTTACCAACTGACAACACTGCTTTACAACACAAGCTTTATTTCAGAAAAAAAGTTTCTTGATAAAATTCTATAATGTCAAACACAGATGAATTTTAATAACTAATAATATGGATAAGGAACTTCCTTCGACATTATAGAATAAAATATGGTAATCTCAAGCGTACAAACGAAGCTAAAAAGATACTGCCTCAAGTGAAAAACATAATTTTATTTTTTATCAGCACTCAGTCTGCCATCTACATGTTGTAAATTGATTTAATAGAAATTTCAGTATGTATCCTATTGGCAACAACAGGCATTAGAGCTTCAATCATATTCTGAAGATTTTAGAACACAAAATTGGGTATGTTGTTTAAAGGAAACACAGGCATTTAAGGGTTAATAGGAAATTGATCAAGTTTTACTTTATACTCAGTATAAGACAAGATCTAATGTCTGTTCAGAAAATTTTTCACAAATTGATTCATAAACATTCTTTTGTTTTTGGTGTTGATATGCGT
Source organism: Araneus ventricosus (assembly GCA_013235015.1). Taxonomy (NCBI): domain Eukaryota; kingdom Metazoa; phylum Arthropoda; class Arachnida; order Araneae; family Araneidae; genus Araneus; species Araneus ventricosus. The sequence continues at coordinate 2,930,500 of BGPR01000017.1, read as the reverse complement.
AAGAAATCTTATTTACTCGTTATAATGCGGAAAAAACTGTAACGTAATTGTATTTCGTAACCGAAATTCAATATAAAACAAATGCCGCAAAAAATATGTTAAAAATACCAATATCTGAACTTCCAGATATTCTCGGTAATATCAAATGAAAAAAAATCGAAGCATTTGCAAAAAATATGCTAAGACACTTTCAAACTACTACCAAAATAAAATGAAATTAATATAGAAGAAAGGGTGGTTGTCTCTCTTTGAAGAACTTTTGTCTCGAAGAATACGGAAACAATTTCAGACAGATGTGAATGTTTTTACTAATGAAATTGACTCATTGATGCAATCAGTTTTCTATCTTTATTTTTCTCTACACATTCATCTATTCTTCCTTACATTGAAAACTTTTATGAACATTAATATGTTCTTATATTGTATCTAAAATAAGTTAATGAGAAAAATACAGATGATTTTATTTTAAAGGGCAATTTACCATTGCGTGCTTATTCATGCGCCTATATTACTTATTTATCAAGTTGGTATTGAATTAAATGCTACGGATAGCAATATCTTATTTAATAATGCAAGACATAATAGAAGGACAACAAAAAGGAATCAACGATATTTTTTATATATCCTAACTACTTCATAATTTTGAAAACGCTACAGAGTGTACCAAAAATTATTACTGACTCTTTTGCATACTTCGATTAGCTATTATCTATACAATGGATCGTTTGAATAAAGCTTTTGCAATTTGAATTAATTTACACAAAAGCAGAATCTTCCGAGTCATCGCATGCGTTCGAATGCTCTCGATTCATTGCTTGTAGCAGGCTTTTAAATACAAATAATATGTTTAATGTATCCCCACGAAAAGAAATCCATCGGGATGAGATCATATGACTCTGGAAGAGTTCAGTGCTACCTTCTTCAAAATTCCATCAAGATAGGCTCTCACGACACGACACTAATTTGGAGGTGCTCTAGGACGTCACATTCTCAAGCATTCTTGAAATGTGAGGCAAAACTCATCCCTATCGTAAGGCTGTACATTCACGATAGTTCCACTCAACACCAAAACTGGTCGTCAATTCAAAAAACCGCGGAGAATTGGAGCTGTGTGGTTCGAAGTTTGGATATCCAACCGCTCCATTTGACTTCCGGGACATAAAGGCTGAAAGGCGACTGGTGTAAATACGTGGGGGTGGAGAGAAGAAAGTGCAGTAGGGTATCGGAGTGACCCGTAAGGGATGGATTTGCATTGCGTGGAGTGGTCGTGAATGACCTGTCTAAATGGATGGCCTAAAAAATGGAATGCGTGGAATGCCACCACGCCATTTGCGTGGAGTGGAGCGCTCGTGAATGACCGACTTTAGTTCCGGAAAACAACACTGATTTCGGTATTCTCAAAGAATAAAGGTACAATTAACACAAACGCTGGCAAATTATCCCCACAAATAACATGTGAAGAGTTTATATGTTCTTCCAATATCAAACGACCAGTATTCGTTGCCGAGTAGCTGTAATTATGGGAACTGAATGATGCAGTACTTACGAAAAATTATCAGTTTAACGTAAAAATGTTGAACGTAAATTATGCATTGAATGAAAACTTATGCCACTGAATAATGAGGATTGTAGCATTTCCGAAAACCTACAATATTCTACATTTGTACTTATAAATTTGATGTATACCATTAATTGTTTATGCAATAGTCATTCATTTGTGTAAGCACTTTTTGGGACACCTTATATTTAAAAGAAATATTTGGAAAAATATTTAGAATTAAAAACGAATCTCAGCCGTATCAACGAAGTAACATGCTCTGACATTTGAAAGATGAATTACGAAGGAATAAAAATTGATGCTTTAAATATGTATTTCAAATACAGCTCTTAAATGGAGGAATATTTTCGTTTCCATACATGAATAATACATATCATAATCTTATTACCATCGTAAAAGGTTGCAGGTAAACAAATAAATAAGCCGCTAGATGAAAAGTCAGATTAACTTCTGCGCTATGAAACATAAATTTCAAATTACAGTGAATGTTCCTGGTAGACTGGGGTATAAAAAATGATCAGAAACTTGAGCAGATAATCTTTTTTCAAAGGTTTCCTAAGTCCCAGGAGAATTTATATAGATTGTTTTTATATGCTTAAGTACTCGGTACATTCCTTGCTGGATTTACTTCATTCTGTTATTGAAGATACAAATATTTAAATTTGCATTCTATTTAAGATCTAATCTCTGTTTTTTCTTGAGATATCTCCGCGCATGCATGCAAAACCATGAAATGGGGGAAAAGAAAACAGAAAAACATCAGGTTAAATAAGTATTACGATTGGAAATTAAAATGTCTCGGAGCAATCGTATCGAAAAAGAAATTCTTAGGCATATTGTAAAAAAGCAATTTATTTACAAATGAGCAAACACGAAGGAGTTTTATACTTTTAAATAGATTGAATTTAAGTGGAAATTCTTTTTATTTCTCTTCTAGGAATAATTTTTCATTGCTAAAGTAATATAGTTACACTTATATATATGAAATCTGTTAGTTAAATAGTGAACTTCATTTGCAGCTTAGTCCGTTAAGCTGTATTTGGGCCATTTTGAAAGAAACCAATATTTGTACTCATTGTCATGTTTTCTGAAATCAGAAAGACAGGGAATGTGAGAAACCTTTGTGGAACTTTATCCTTCTGTTGAAGCTTAACTCATTTGCAGGATAAGCTCACATAATTATTGTCGATCGACATGGACAGGTGTCGCGTTATATTTCTAAATCTTAACCTTTTCCTAATGGATTATACAGATTATATACCAATAGAATTTCTCAGTCTACATGCTGATAGGTACATATTTATCACCTCTAAGACTTTAGATTTAACTCCTCTTCCCGTAGAATTAATCTTTCTATTCTATAATCACCCTGTAAATACTCCTTAATACCACTGCATAACCCTAATCTAATGATTTAGTTTATTGTTATTGAGGAAAGAGAAGAATAGGTAACCCTATGGGCGGCCAGAATTGGCTATAGATCTTTCTTTACAATGATTTGAAGAAAAGAACGCTCTTGTTTCACCGTCAGAATTCCTGCTTTAAAAACGATGTTTCTCACGATATTTGTTCACACCCCGTAACTTAACTCTCTGACTACTAAGAGTTCTCAAAATCGGAATACAGTTGTATACGGAGGTTTGTTTACCAATTGATCTGTGGAATGGATTCTTCCTTCCCGTTCCACCTTTTCTCCTCCCTACGGGTGGTGGGAGATATGAATGGCAGGCCTTTCATGTCTCATCTCTCCTCTAAGGGTCCCTTTAATGACCACTCGCCTAATTGCCTTCTCCCCCCTTTCGGTACAACCATCGGCGGAAATCCGCCCCACTAGTATAGAAGCTGCATGGCCGGTTACGGCCGGCTTAGGAGTCGGAGTGTTAAAGGGTAGGAGAGATTATTGGACTCTAATACATTGCAAGTGCATTTTAATCTTAGTAGTAATATTGAACGGTGTAGTTTTATACTATTCATATCTTTATGGAAATCATTACAGTGTTAAAAACCCTTATTTATGTAAACAAAAGGTATTTAAAGACTGAATTATGCGTGTTATTTATTCTATTGTAATAAGCCCCCTCATATATACTATATAGGAAAGATTCGCCGAATTCGGACCACCTGGACATTTTTTAATTTGCAGTGATGGCGAAGGAATTTTAATGAAAAAGAAGCAGATTTTTTGTAGCTTATTCATCTTCAGTGTAATTAACTTATAATGAAATACACTATAAATAAGGAAAAATGCAGCTTAAAAAATGTGTCGTCGGTCCACTCAGGGAAACCGGTTGCCTAGATCGCGCAGCTGGTTGGCCAGATTGGACCACCAATTTCTTTAAGCGCAATGAAACAAAAATACTTTTTGATTCCCAAATTCAAACCAGCATAAAGTGCTGAACCCAAGTAAGGCATTTTATGCACTGTAGCACTTCATCTTCTCCCTTTGTTTCCTCATAAACGACACGTATCCTTTCATACACTCCATTTTCATCTTTACAACATAATTTGCCAATTTTACGGCCCAAATTTTTAATAGAATTTAACTTATGATACTGGTTCAATATGCTTTTCCCTATATATACATTACTTGTAAGATGTTATGAAGATGTGAAAATCAGATTGCCAGCAAAATATTGCGCCATATCCTTGACTCGGCATAGCCTCTTGAAGCTCTTGTGTCATCGCATCCCATCTAACTCAATAGTTGGAACTTATAAAATAATGAGCAGGATTTTGTTTATTCCATTATTGTTAATATAAAATGGATTAAAATAATTTATAATCAATATAAGCCTACTTGTAAGAAGTAAAAAAGTCAATTTCAAATTTACAGACCACAGAGCTTAATGCATTAGCGGAAAAAATGCCTGTAGCTTTATAGGCCCCGAAAGTTTTTCTTTGTAAAAGTAAAATAAAAGCTTCATTGGTTGACACCGGTAAACAGGAAATAATTTTTTTTTATTACTTCTATCTCGTGTCAAACGAAAAGAGAAAAGCAATGCCAAAAAATATCCGGAATTAAAATGACAAAGAAAAACTTTGAGGTATTGTTTCAATTTTTCTTTGTTATCTATATGATGTAGAAATTGATTTTGTATTTATTGCAAGCAAGCATTATTTTATATTTTCTTCATTTCTGCTAAAGTTGAAAAAGGAAAATTTATACACAACTAGCTGAACCTATTGATATATAACTTCGCGGAAATAAAAAGCTCTGTAAGTAGAGGGAAATTTCTTCACTGGAAATTATTAAAGTGTATAAAACAATTAAATGATGCATTCTTGAGAAGGAATTTGATCAAAATCAATACATTTCTTTAAAGTTGTTGTGAGAAGGGTTAAACTATAAGACAGGTGTGAATCTTGCTTTTGAAAACGAATTACTTATTTATAGAATGAAATGTATATAGTTTTCATTCTAAAATTCCTCTTTCTTTAATAAGAAATGTACTGAAATGTCCTGAATAAATGAATATGCTTTCTATCTAGGAATATATTTATAAATCTATGTCGTCTGAAAGTCCATTTTGTTTGAGAACATAGTAATTAACACGAATTCTTACGAAATTTCATAAATTAATTGTAGCAAATAAATGTCGCCAACAATTATATTTTTCAGCCTAAGATATCCTTTCCTCAGATAAAAAAAATATAATATCATGTATTAATTTTTTTGCTCTCTAAGATAATCTTACTACATCTGGTTATGCCATTCAGTATCAGATTTCTGTGATTAAAGAAAATACTGATTGTCAGAAATTTATTCTCTTTTCTTTGGATAATGCATTTCTTTCTTTTCCGAATAAAGAAGTACTCATCCTTGAATGCGCAATTGTGCGAGTCTGCTTACTTGCGATACCGGAGTTAAGTCACCAGTAATTAGCGTGTTTCTGAAGAATAAATAAATGTGCCGAATGATTATAATTAAGTTATCCAACTAACAGATGTAGTTAGTGCCGAGCAAAAGAAGTAATCATTTCCGAGAAAATATTTTTGCCCTCGGTTTGCAAGCAGATTTCTTCTATTTTTATCTTTAGATTTTGCTCAATGATTTAGAGTATTTGATACATTTCAGCTTCTCCAGTATTTTTTTCCCTGTATTCAAGATACTAATTTTATTTTCGCACCATTTTATTTACTGTAGTTTCTCTATAATTATTCCATAGGCTTTCACAACACACGTTGTGCGTGCATATTTACATATTTCATAATTAAAGTATAACACTAAATCAGCTGGTAAAGTGAAAGGCGTTTTCTCATAATGAGATGTTTAATTTGTTTGTTTAGTTATACAGTAACACCTCGTTACAACAATACTTTGGGAAGCAAATAAAGATATTGTTACAGAGAGATGTATCGTTATATTGAGGGGCGATATAATTATGATATAAAAAATTTAAATTTTGACTGTTTTAATGTGGACACCATATAACAGTATACATTTTCCAAAAAGCATCACCAGAGTCTCAATGATTGTTAAAGCACACAAAAATTTGAAAATTCAGCTATGCACATATACCTGAGAAACTTATTTATCGAAAAAATCTAATATTTTCGTTTGCTTATTCATTTTTAACTGTTAAGTCAACTAACAAGGTTTGCATAGAGTCTAATGCACGAAAATGATCATCATTTGTGGATGAAAGGCTTGAAAAAAAATTCCCGAATGGACTGAACTGATTGAAGAGGTTACTGGAATGTCAATAAAGATTGCGATGGATTTGTATCATCATAGTCCTCTTTATCATCATTTTCCATTTCGTCTGTGATTTCGGACAGAATATCTAACTCCTGGAAAAAACATGAGATCATCATCCGCTGTTAAAGATTCCTCCACGTTAATTCCAGACATTTTGCCACTTTTTTCTTCAAACTCAGTTAAAGACTTTTGAAGGCTCAAAACACATTCTTCAGCATCTGAAACATCGTCATTTTTGGAATTTTCGTCATTATCAGTTCGCTTATCATCCATGAAATATTGTTACAGAGGACCAGGGGTGAAAATCCTCCGCGGATCCGCGATTTTCCGCTTTTTGTATTATTTGTAAACTGATATTTATGCAGGACTCTTTTGTGATTTTTTCTTTTATAAAGCAAAATCTGATTTATATATTTTAGGTTTATTATATGTATTTTATAAAAAAATATTGATATTATAAAACATTATTTATTAATTGTATCTATTTTAAGAAAGTGAGTAAGAAAACATTGATTTTATAATGTTTAAAAATAAGTATTTGTAATTGAAAAAATTCATACATAGTTGTAAGCAAGACCACATTTGTTTCATAATTTTTTTTGTGATGAGTAAATCATTCAGTAATAAGTGTTTACTTATCTCTTCCTTAATGTATGTCGCTATTCACGTAAAAATGTAGCTACTCTCGTGAATTTTCCTCTTTTTTGTATCTTTGCTGTTTTCACCCCTGAGAGGAAGAAAATGGTGTTGAGATTTAAAAAAAAAAAAGTTGTGCAGGGGTTTGTTGCTGTACATAATATCGCTATATTGAGGGTAGATTAACGTTATGTTCTATGGAATTCACCGAGACCATAACATTGTATTGTTGTAGAGGGATATATCGTTGCATCGGATATCGCTGTTGCGAGAGTTTACTGTATTAATGTCCCGTTTTAAATCAACACGAGAGCTATTTTGGGACGGATCTCGTTAGTTTGAACGGCGGTCAGATGACGAAGAGGACACCTGAGCTGGCACTCTCGTCTTCAAACTTCCACACCACACCAGCGGGAGGACGTTTGTCCCCTACGTATTATTTAAAGCACAAAAAGCCCGGTACAAGGCGGATCTTCAGTGAAATGGGATTTCGAACCTGGGATCCTTCGGCCCCGAAGCCGATATCAGATGTTTAGAAAAATAGGCACAAGTATAAAAAAAGCTGTTTTCGCCATACGACTAACGGCTCTATTCTGGTACCCCCGGTTGGGTTGGGAGACGTCACCTTTCCCGTTGTTAACGTGCGGAAAAAGTGACGTCTCCCAACCCAACCGGGGGTACCAGAATAGATCCCTTAGTTAAAGGTAGGAACGAATAAATAATTATTTATGTGGCATCGGCTTTGAAACTGTATTGGCAATCTAAACTATTTATAATTCATTTCAATTTTTATTACTGCTAGTTGCGCGCGGATTTAAATTTATCGTTAACTAACTTTTGACGAAATCTTGAATCTCAGTCTTCAAGTACTGTAGTTGCAATTCTGTTACATACTATAATTAGTGTTGCATATTACTGAAGAGGGCGTAATGAGGATTCGTAAGGTATATTTTGAATGAGATCTCAAGAGAGGTTTTAACGATCTTTATGTGATAAATTACTTTTAAGTTAAACATAATAATTGAATATTTATTTCTAATCCAATTATATCCGTTATTTTTACTTTTTTGTCAAAACTTAAGTGCGTCCGACACACTAAATTGGAGATGCAAATAAAAAATTAATCTTTTTTCAATTCTGAAACTCATAAATCTTTCACTGCTCTATGAAATGAATACTGTGGTAATTTTTACATTTTTTTTCCTGTCAATACAGGTTTTTAATGGAGAAGGATGGAATATAGCTGCTTTGACGAATGCGGGGTTAAACTATTTGGTTTTAATTTAAATTAATTTCCTGATGTTTTTGAAAGAAATTACAATAAAAAGTTGATCGAAACATGAACTCCCTTTTCATAGAATTTGTTTTATACATTTTAATAAAAATAAATCAAGCTAGTAAATTTAATTTTTAGGATACACTAAATTTATGTGAGCATGTTACGAAGCAGTTTTTCCGAGGTGCGGAAAGTTATAAACTTCAAAAAAACATAGCATTAAAATCTCTTATTTCTATTTTTACAAGAAAATAAATATTATAATATCAGAATTGGTTATTTTTTAAACATAATCTTTGATCAATAAGGAATAATAATTGGAAATGAAGAATGAAAGTTTAAAGATTAAGAATGAAAAGAATAACTTCAAGAATATTTTATTTTCAATTTGATAAAATGTGATACAAGAACTATGTCACAAAATATCTTTCTTTTATAACACTTATAACCATAAGCGCTGCATTTGTTCAAATATATATTAAAATGAAGAAATATCAATGCAAACTTTCTTGATCAAGATCCAGAAACTGATTAATTGAGAGAAACATGTCAGTATCTCAAACAATTGTTTTCATTCAACGTACGTTTTATAGGTTTACTTCATACACAAATTTGTTTTCGAAAGACTTTAATCATAAAAAAGGGTTACGAATGAAAAGTTGTAACTCCTAGGTTATTTACTTTCAAACAAAATGCATTAATATAATGTTTTAATAATAAAACAAAAAAATATCTATTCGCTTTTTAGACTAAAGGCATATTTCTAAAGTGCTTCATGATGTCTTCTCAGAATTTCTAATCACTCGATATCAACTTCTCAAAATCATAAATTAATCACCATTAACTAGAACTTGCGAGAATTTGTGTGAATAAAGGGAATCCTTATATTGCTATAGAATATCACTTAATATAAAATTACAAATAAAATTTTGGAATTTCTAGTTCATCTTATAGAAAATATAAAAATATATTCACTGAAGCTATTAGGGAAAATGTATATTTTGTGGTAACTTCTTGTCTCAACTTTTTTCCCTTTAAGAGAATGGATATTTAATATAATCATTGAAAAGTATAGTGAATATTTCTCTTAGATAATTTATATATGTCTTTTCACGTTATAAAAGAATTAGGATTTAACTTTCTAGTGGTAAATACCTTTTCTGAAGCATATTAATTGATAAAGTAACGAATTAGAGTATAATGGACTTAGAATATTCTCAATAAATAGTTTGATACTTAGTAAAAAATGCTTATTTTGATCATTATTCCAGAGTGTCAGACTAAACTTGAATCAATGTTACTCTGGAACTAATCATTCGAATATTAGACTACGAATTTAAAATAAGTATATATGTATACTAGCTGAAAACCTGGCGTTGCTCAGGATCCATATTTTTTCATATACCGGCCTCCTGTTTTCCCCCCTAAAAATATTGTCACCAATTTTCCACAACAAACGTAAACTTTCTTTTAATCTTTTCTTGTTGATTTCAAAAACTTTCAAATATAGCCTTTTTATCACCTTATAACAGTATGGTTTGAATTAAAATGAGAGAAAATCTAAAAAAGAACATTTATTTCAAACAATATATAGTTAAATAACTAATAAAGTTTTACAATGTACAAATATACTTGTACGTTGTACGTCATTGGATATTTGAGTGCATATTAAAAGCTACGAAATAAAAACGGAAGTTAAGTGCATGCTACGAAATAACAGCTGAAGTAAGAAGTCTATCTTGACCAACAGTGGTAAAAACACGTGAATAAAGGATTTGATGAAACAATAAATTGGTTTAAATTTGCTTTTGTAACAATAAAGGCATTGTTACGATTTGAGTTTAAAATGAATTTTGAAACCCTAATTACAGTAGTTCAACAATTAAATTGGTATCAATGAAAAGATAATGTTTTGCTCTTTAAGGTGATGTAAAAATAATTTTCATACCATCTTAACTATTTCAGAAGTTATTGGCGAAAAACTTCTAAAAATAGCTTAATTTTCGTTATTTAATTAAATAAATAATAATCTAATTGGAATTATAAAATAATTTTTATGACGTTAACTCCCTCTTGTGCTAATCCGTGATTGTGCCAAATTTGGCTGCAGTAAGTACAACGGTGTGGGCGTGCAAAAAGAACCAAAAAACGAACACACAAACACACTTTCCTCTTTTATATATATAGATTACATGTATAAATACATATATATTGTTCCAGATATTACTGCATGTACGTGTGTGGGGACAGTTTTTAAATATTTATAAATAGGTTCTTTCTTTTAACGTTATCTAATTATATGTAGTGTCATAAATAAAGATATAAAAAAACCTTAATATGTGGGTTTTGTGTATGGGCTAATATGCATTTCACAATAAGCCCAAATTATTACTTGTATGAAAATGATACAGGAACTTTTAAATATGTTAAAATGAGTGGCATTAAAATTTATACATAATCTTATACAGGCCTTTCGTTTAGTTTAGTTATATTTACGTCCCATTTTAAAGCAACACGATGTTTATTTTGGAACGGACCTCGTAATTTTGAACATATACAGGCCTTTCGAGAAAATACTTTATGAAATCGTATTCATCATCTTATTCAAGTTTTATTCAAGACATCCCCGTAGACCTAGATGACCGATACAACGCAAACTACGTGGGCTGATGTAGATATGATACTGAAGTTAGTTCTTCATTCATATGCATTTCGCGTAATTTTTTTAGCATGGGTATAATTCTTTCCGTAATTCTGGATTAGTGTTAGTTCCCTCCAGGATGAATAAATAATGTTCGAACAATTTTTTAAAGTTGTGCTTCATGTATTTGTTTGCGAGTACGAGCTTTCTTCAAAATCAATGCCAATATTGGATTGCTCAAACTTTTTGATTAAACTTCTAAAAATTATTTTACTAAACATTTCTTTGATATGATTTTATTTTTGAAATAATTCAAAATAATAATTTTTATTCGCACAGACAAAGTCAACTTCTCAAATGTCTGATGCTTAGACTGTTGTCAACCATACATGTGCCTGTAGAAAGACAGCCATTGGAGCAGAATTTGATGCATTCAAATGTAAACAGCGAAATATTTGGATGTGAATTCTATCCCGCCTAAAATTCTATATAAAGCTTCGGATTTTTCTTGAAGTGCACGGAAATTGAAAACCGATCTCCATATCTGAATGTTCGAAAATCTTTTTTTCCTTCGCTTTTTTAAAGGTTAACTTTTCCTGGATATTTTAGACGCAGGATGAAGGATGGAAAATGTGAGCATAGCCAGTTAAAGGGTAAAGGGCATCCTCGGCTTTGATTCTGGAAATATTCAAATTCCGTTCTGTTCTGAAACTTAAAGTGAGTTTTAAAACGAACTAGGTTTTACTTTTTAATATAAACAAATTATCTCATCAGATGCGTTACATCTCCGAAAATTCGGAAATTAATTTTTATATCTTTAGCCGGTATATTCATCATTCATTTGTTTTGACAAACAAATTATCTCATCAGATGCCTTACATCTTCGAAAATTAACTTATAAATCATTAACAGGTATTTTCGACAGGATAGAAATATTAGTATTGTTACAAATCTGAAATACTGTTTCCCTGCTATGTTAAGCTCATGGCAGGAAAGAGAGTGCTTCAGAGGTTTTTTCTGGAGGCCCAAAACAATGAACCCCTCCCTGCCTTGGCGACAAAATGAAGCCGCTAGAAATTGCAAGAATTATGGCTCTATCTCTACCAGGAACGGAGATATGGAAAATCCTAGAGAAAATTCTATGTGATGTCACGTCCTGTCGGATATCCTATAAATACCGAGGAGCTCAAAAGAGTGAATTAGTCTCTCTTTGGAGTTTTGTCCGCAGTGCAAGCTGGCGAGCTGATTGGCAGTGAGCGCTATTGAAAATGCTATTACTGATATTTATTAATTATCTGCTGCCTACTTGTGTTATTAATTTATAAAAATGTTGTTCAGTTTTGTTACCTGTGCTACGTGTTTTCTGGAACATAGCGTCATTTTCTTATTATCTTGCTTCTGGGAATATATTCACATAACCCACCAGACGAATTTCGTAACAGTATTATCCGAAATGCACCAGAATTTGGTTTAGTAAGAAAAATTAGTTAGGTAAGAGGGCTATTTTGCGACAGAACTGTGTATGCCAAGCCTTCATACACGTCCACATACGCAAAGATTTGTGAAAGCGCAAGATTATTACGATTATAGATGGCGACGGATGGAGCTGGCTTTTAAAATTTAAGAACGATAGAAGATAATTTAGAAAAACGGTGGTAAATTTTTGTAAATATTTGTATGCAAAGTTTAATTCTCGTTTATTAAACGGATTTCTATTCTAGGTGGATGTTATGACTTTTCCAATTTTGAAAGATTGGTTCTATTTCGAAAATATGCAAATAAACTTCGGAAATTTTCGAAAAGTTGAATGCGTTGACATGAAATAAATGAAATCTGTATCAGTTGAATAATATATGTATTTTAAAGTATTCAAAAATAGTAATATTAATGCAAAATATTGATAATAAAGTGTTCATTGTTCATTAATTCCAGTTGGGTTTTTATGCACTCTTGACCACCTTACTGTAGCTATACTGAGTTGAGTAATAGTGTGAAAAGCGCAAACTTGTTCAAAAATAAAAATTGCATTCAGTTTTGAGTTTCAACTTCTTTTTGTGAATTAAAAAATAGGAAAAATGTTTATTACCGAAATTTAAGAAATCAAATAACATTATGAATACTAATCTTTTATCAAACAAATGTAAAAATGTAGTTTGCTTTTACACAATAAATACACGTAAATTAAGCGTGAAATGTTATGAGCAGTACTTGTGATTTTATCAAAAAGGAAAAAGATGACTGATTTTAAAAATGTAGCAATTTCATTTAATAACAATGAAACATTTTTTATTCATTTATGCACAATTTGCGCGCAAAAATATTTATGATTTATATAAATAGTTTATAAATTATTATGGTTTATATAAATTGCAAACCGCAATCTCAGCTGCATGATATTATGGGAAGAGTCGATTCTCATCGAAAATAAAGAAGAACTAAAAACAGCAATATAAATAAAATCCTTTGATAGCTGAGTAATTAAAAGTTAACTACTTTTTCTTCTAGCATAGATAAAAAGAAACAATGGCTTTATTAAATTTAGAATAAATGAAGCATATTTTAATTTTAAAAATGTGCAAACTTTCGAAAATATTTTGCAACAGCTCACTCCAAAAAGCGTTTTTGGTAACTCATCCATTTTTATTTTCATATTGCTTTCACACTACATTGAACAAATTTGATTATAGTTTACAGCATTAAAATGGCTAATTGCGCAGTCCACTTCTAGTTCAAGTAAGTTTATAAAAAACTCTTCTTCAGAGAAATTAAAACTTAAAGTAAAAACAATGATTAAAAAGCACACCCCGTTTTATGCATCATATGCATCGGTGTGCACCGTCACTCAAGGTTCAAATGAAATTGAACGCACCTTTGCATCCATGAATTTTAAAATTTCTGATAACTTTCAATATATTCAGCGGAAAATTATATAAAAATGGATGTATTGTGTCGATAATAAATATCGAATTTGCATTATGACTTTTTTCTTCCCCATTCCATATTATTCATATTATGTTTCTAAATGCATATGCGTTTTATAATATCTATCATTCACAACAACTAGGACTAAAGATTTCACTTTATTAGCCTGCGAAGAAGTTCTCGCAAAACATGCTGATAACTATGAAAAATTGAAGAATGAATACAATAATAAAAATACACCTGAAAAACTTCATGTGCTTGTTGATAGTATCTTAGAAGTTCAAGAAGAAAGTGAAATAGGTGTTGAGCATGCTATAGCATAAATAAAGTAACCAAACTAACTATTCATTCATATAATGCATGTCAGAAATCGTTTTGTAACCACGAACATTTGGAAAAATAACAAAAGTTTGTATTCTAAGAATTATTATAACCCAGCCTAGAAAATATATGTATGCATTTTAACCCAAGAGAACGCGCGCCTCCTTAGAAAACGTTAAGACGTGCGGGGGTCATAGAATTACCCCAAACTGAAATTCAACCCTGCGCTGTTAAAAAATATATATTTTTAGAGAACACTTTTGACTTTTAGACATTAAGAATACATTACTTAACACAAATCAAAACTACATCATTATTATCCACTTATAAAGCACGGATGCCTAGAGGGTCCGTTTTCCGTGCATCTCTTTCACGTGAAAAATTTGGTGCGCATTTCTCGATATTGTACACTCTACAATTAACTGTATCATGTTATCGTGGATGAATAACTCCCAACTCTTCACAGGGCTTGTCACATCTTTCTCTGGCCCTTTTGTTCCAGGTAAGCGCGGTACAATATTATGACAAAGTGTACGAATATTCTATCTAAAGTTTGTTTTCCTCCACTGCACGCCATCTTCTGATGAAAACCATTCCGAGTTATTCACTTCTTCATTTCCAGAATCTTCGTCCTCTTCAGATTCTGTATCATGTTCACTAAAACTTTCATCATCTGAAAAATTATCTTCTAAAATATCATCAAGTCCATTGTATTCATTGTAAAAGTCTGAATCTTCATCAGTTTCAACTTCAGCAAGAAGCTTATTTAAAGGCTCCATTTCTTTTTCAAACAGAGTCGGCATTGTCAGCAGCAGATAAATACTTCGATTCGGAAAGGACAGCAACGAACTCATGTTAGCCGCGTGAAATAACTGGTCTGTGGAATAAATGGAAGGACGCGCGGGGTCATTCCATAACCCCAGTAACTGACAAAACGTGTATTAGGGGACGAAAAATTTCAGAAATACTTTCTAAATACTCAGAAAAGGCAGAGAGGGGTTACAAACGCAGCTACTAATAAGAAAAAAATGAACAGGTGGCTATTTTTCTAGGAATTGGAATTTGCCGAGGACTTGAGGTAATAAAATGACCCCCGCGCGTCCTCCCGGGTTAATGCCAATAAAGTAAATCACAGTGTTTGATGTCTCCTTATGTCGTTACATGTGCTTTTATGCTATTATAGATCATTTAT
The DNA here is from genome assembly GCA_013235015.1 of Araneus ventricosus. Classification (NCBI taxonomy): domain Eukaryota; kingdom Metazoa; phylum Arthropoda; class Arachnida; order Araneae; family Araneidae; genus Araneus; species Araneus ventricosus. Next base: position 2,915,255 of record BGPR01000017.1, on the reverse strand, counting down.
CCAATAGAGAACAAATGGATTTTAGCAATTTACATGGATCCAAGGGATTAAATGCTGCTAATCAACTTTGAGATTTTTTTCTCGGAGAAGAATCTCAGGGACTTTATTCATTTTCATCTCTGTACCTTCCATATATTTTTAAATGATGGAATTATGTTTAATATGCCAATCGGAATTTTATTAAACCAACCTCCTTAAAAATTTCAGAGTTTTCTCGTATTCTTTAAAATACACGAGAGTACAGAATCAAAACTAAGATGAGTATTTAAAATGTGTCGAGTTTCCTTCAACTACTCTCGTCTAAATATAATATGAAACTTAGAGAAATAATTTGCTTATTTTCATTCCTAAGAAAGATGCAAGTATTAGTCGGTTCATGACCGTAAAACAATTCTCTCAGATGTTTTTGTTGTATTAGGAAAGAGAACGATCACTAGAAAATCCCTTCAGCAATTTCTGCACAATTCATTTTAGTAACTATACTAGTAGTATGCTATCTCAGAATGTAAAATAGTTCCGATGGTTTCTGGGACATAGTGACAGGGTCATGGAGACAATTTATGTCTACGTCATACATGAGAAATGCGTCGCGTCAATTTAATTTTGGAATCAGTATTGCATAGTGCAGGAGGAAAAGAATGAGAAGTCTCTGCAAAATGTAAGACAATGAGAAGTTAGATGATAGACGATTTGCGCAGTTACATTTACTATGGCAATGTGACGTTACTTTGAATTTACTTAAGTTTTAGCCATAACATCTACGTTTCCAGATAAATCTGATTGTAGGGCAAACGCCTTCGGTCGCTGTGGTGAGGAAATTTTGATACTGAGTTGTCAGATAACGCATTACATTTATCACATTAACAGTGTACAAACTTGTGAGGTCCTTCTCCAATAGCTCATACATCGTTATATTGAATATTTAAAATTTGGACAATATTATGACGAATGACATCAACCAGTCTAGATGGACAAGTCTCAGTACACAGGTTGTCATATTAGTCTTAAAAAATTGAGATACACAGCAAGACGAACAAAATTTGTCCCCAAAACCAGGTTCGCATCCACTCGTACCAACAGAAAAAGAAATGCTACCGGTTCTTGTTAATTCTATATTGAAAGAAAAAAAGAGTCAACAAATGTCTTGTGCAACAACAGCGACACATGTGTCCAAAAAGAGAAATTCAGTGGGTTTAGGTACTCGGAGCAGGAAGGCCAAGACACGGATTGAGCCATATTTGCCAATTTTTGATGGTATGTATACCCGAACCAATTTCAGTTCACATCACCAAGCGATATAGCAAAATAGAAAATCTTAGTGGCTTCCATTCTGTCAATAGGGGGTTCAGTTTGGTTATATTAAGGCCCAGTTGTGATGCAACACCAAGGCTATTTTGGGACTGCCCTCGTAATTTTGAAACGCGGTCAGATGACTAGGACGACACCTGAGCTGGCACCCCCTCTACAAACTTCTACACCAACGGGAGAACATTTGACCCCTTTAATATGTTTTAACGTGCAACATGCCCAATAGACGACGGATCTTCAGTGGAATCGGGTTTTGAACCTGGAACCCTTCGACTCCAAGGCCGATACCTTACCACTAGGTCACCGCGGCCTTTCAATAGGGAGAGGATATTCACTATTTATTCACAACCCGCTCCATCCCAGCCTACCCAAGAGGGTATAAGGCCTTCCATAGGCCGGAGGGAGTAGGGAGTATAGATGTCCCAGGGGGTTTTAGTTTCGTTTCAGAACAATGGTCAATGCCGTTTCAGTTGATCAACCGCTTCATGTGCTATGTTTCTGGCACTGTGAATGAATTGTTGTCTAAGACTAGTAATGCACTTCGTACTTTTATCACACCCCCCTCTTTTTTGTGCAATGATCTCTCAGACTCCCCTTGCCAGTGTGTACTTTTTTACGGGATCACCGAGTCCCTCCCTACGAGCATTCTTTTCTTTTGAAAAAGATTTGTAGTTCCATTGATAAAACGATGTGGGGAAATCCCCATTTGCCCTATTTAACAAAATCCGTAGTAGTCAAAACCCTTTGAATCAGAAAATTACAGTAAGATGGCCAATTATTTCTGTTTTCCAACATATGCAAATTTTTACAAATATTGAAGAGTCATTTTAATTTCAAACGCAGAAAGAAGATTTTGTTTAGTCTGTAAGCTATTAAAATTACAAAAACTATGTGGTCTCTTTTGACTGCCTGTGGGACAATCTATTCTTACCTTATCTCATTAACAATAAATTTAGCGATTCCTCATGGGCTTGTATAATTAGACAGAGAATTTAAACTGTCTATGGGATGATTAGAGAACAGACAAATAAGTCCAACAGAGGGAGAGAAATTTATAGTTATTTAATGTAAAAACCTCTCAGTTAGTGAAAGAAAAATTATAATGCTACGGCATCTGTACTAGTAGAAGAAAAAAGTCCTAATAGGCCAGTATCTGTACACCCGTAAGAAAAAACAGAAATCCTATAGAGAAGTAAAATAAAATTAAGAAATTTTATTCATTCTCAAGAAATTCTGAAAATGGCTGTTTCATTATTATTTCGAAATATTTTTCAGTAATAAACGTTTTATTAAATTATATCTCTCCTGTTGAGAATTAACCTAATTCAGAACTCTGCTGCTTAATTTTTTGCTGATTTTTTTAATCAAGCGACATAATGCGTCTTTTTCCAAGATGCAAAAGGAAAATTTTATTTAAATACAAGAACAAGAATTTAACATATATTCTATTGCTGTTGTATAAGAAATACAAAAACAGCCGTTTCGGAAAATATAAATGAACTTATGTTTAAAATTTAACGGTTGCATTTATTTTTTCATAATTATTAATCTCGGCATGTTTGAACTTTAACTAACGTTGAAAAACGCCCTCTTAAAATATTCTAAAAAGTAACAAGAGATGTTTGCATCTGAAAAAAAAACATTCTTCGTCTATCTATTTTTTATTCTAAGTTTTTCTTTGAGCTGAAACAAACTGAGGTATAAATTACATAAAAAGGATATTTAGATAAAACTTTTTGCTTTGATTACAGCCAAAAAAGTTTTTAACGGTCTAGTCGGAAAAGTCAAGAGAAAATTTTCTTCTTTACATGTACATTCTTTTATGTACTATTTTATCGCTTTGAACTTTAAGCGCTCGCTGTGAAGGATTTTTTATAGGAACATTTTATAAAATGGTTAATGCTACGATTTAAAAACATTACATATTGAATACGCAAGATTAGTAATCACTGGTGTAAAAAATATACCAAGAATTCATACAAAGGTAATATTAGCTACTTATAAAACAGTCAAAACCCGCTTGGTACCATCTTGAGAACGAGGATCAGATGTCGACTCTTGGAGAGGGTTTTCAGTTCCATGGGCAGTATACTAAGAAAGAGAGTCTGATTAACGATGCATATTCCCGATGACAGTCGTACCTTTACAAGGAAGTACCCAATTTTTTAAAATCTATTTCGAATAAAGTCCTTTGCCCTTGATAAAATGGGCTAGAATGGATTCCTGTTTGTTTAATTCGATTCTCTCAGAGTATTTATCTTAGTTTTTGCTTTCTTTGAATGATTTTGATTTCCATTGTTTGTTTTTGTATGCAGCTGAAATTGCGCGCAACATAAATATTGTCTAAATTTTATTACTTAAATTTTGTTATTTTGCTGTTTCTGTTTAAAGTTTAAGTTAAATTTATTTTAAAATTTATTCTACTTTTTCTAGCTGATTGTTTTTAAGCTCTTTACAAGGAAGACTCGTTGCATTGAGCGAACAGGAGAGGGAAGACACGAGTCATTGCTTTAATTATAGTTAAATACAATTATCAAAAGACAGCTTTGAAATAATTATAAAATTAGGCTTGTGGGGAAATTTTCGAAAGCTTCCGTCAAGATTACGAATATTTATAGAGGAACTTTAACAGCAATCATGAAGGCAAATGCATTGCACATATTCCGTGACATAACTATATGGACTGAGTTAAATACACAAAATATTAACTTCCTATGGGTTAGCAGAGTTTACATCGGAAGTGAAAACTAACCAAAGTTTCAACTAAAAATGAAACATTTGAAGAATTATGCACTGAACCGTCGGTTAACATTGCATTCGAACCGCCTGATTTAAGGCTAACACGGTTGAGTACATCTGGAAATTTCACTTTAACACGATCTGGCAAACACAAATATGAAAGTGGAAGAAAACTCAGAACTTAACATAATTGAAAATTTTAGTTTACGTTTTAATCGATTTCAGGTGACAATTACATTGCTCTTGCGTTAATTATGTATATAAAAGTTAGAATATGAAAAAGCGAGGAAAACAAATAGTGGATTAAAAAGTAACATTTTATCTTATTGAAGGACTTCTGTTCCTGCACAAAAACGAAACAAAATTCCTAAAGGTGAGGATATTAACCCCTAAACAGGGATGTCCGTGTCTCACACATGCATAGAATAATTGCATTTTTCAAATAATAAGCTAAAATTACGTCGTTCTAATTCAATATCAAAATAACGTGGATCCATAAACATCAGAAATGTTTTACTAACTCTTAGTTGAATCAATACATCAAGGCCTTTCCAAAACAGAAGTTTTCATCTCATTAAAGAGTAGAGAAAACCACACAGTTAAGGGGTTATCAACAAAAATGCAGATATTCCACAAACAAAAGCAAGTGCAATATTACTCCTCAAACCAGAATATCGGTCATTGTGAGCGCTAAAGTACTTGTTAAGCATACGGGCATTCTAAAGATGTTTCGATTAGAAGGTAAACAAGCAAATATAATAGAGATTACAAGTACTTTTAAACTTTTTTTCTTTTTTGTTATACTGAATTATACTATGTGTACAATTTTGCTTGAATTAATCCTCTTGTATCGAGTAATATAGAAAGTATTTCATATAATTTGATGGATTGTCTAATTATAGTATTGCATATAAATAGCATTGCGATTCGTTTTAAAAGTAACTCGACTTATCTCCAAGCATTGCACATAAATAGAGATTAAAAATTAGAAAAAATAAAATGACGATTAAAAAATTTATATAGTGGAAGCTATGGAGGATTACTCAATACATGCTGTTTACATTTAAAAAAAATAAAAACTGTTATGGGGATTTGCTGAATTTATTGCATATCAATTTTGAAACTGAAATATACTTTAGAATGCCCCGATTTTAATTTTCATAGCATTTTCTACTGCCATCCTAACCGGTCAACCGAAGACAACATGTAATAAACACCCACTGGTTGCTAATGTTTCACTGCTTTGTAAAACATTTCATGGTGAAGCAATGAACCGAACACTAATAAAAATATATCTACTCTTCCCCAATATTTCAAAAAAAGACTCGGCTGAGCCTGATCATTCCCTTAGCTCTCAAGTTTCTCTCCGATTAATCCATCAATCCATTCTAAAAATAGGATTCCTTGTGTCTCATTGACGTCCTCGAAAGTGAAAGGGTAGAAAGCGAAGGAAGAAAATGTATTTCCGATGGAGACTCGAAAGATTGACACGAGTCTGTCGCATAACTATCCGAGGAACGAGAATCAATTGATCTCTGTCTTCTTTGCTCCCCAAAGAAGATTTTGTACTCGTATTACATTTTAAGTTTCGGATGGCAATAGTCAAGTGCGAACTAAAAATAAGAGTCTCTCTTCGGTTTCAATGGCAATATCTAGCGAAAAGCTCGAGGGAGAAGTCGCCGCTTCCGTGAATAGAATAAAGTGGAGTTTGGATAGGGGTTGCTCAAAAGCAGCTCCATTCGTGGTTTACCTGGATACCTTAATCTCAAAGATTCCTGTAGAAACGCGAGAATACATTTTTATTCACTCTTCGTAAAGTGGCTCGAGTGGAAAAGCGGTTTTTCGGAATTTCCCCCCATTTTTATTTAGTTTAGTGATGTGTTCTATTTTTCTCCTGTGGATGGTTATGCTAACATGTGGGTGGCGACACTGAATAGAGCGTTGGCATATAGAATAGATATTATATTTTTCATTCGATGGGCTTTCTTCGAATGTATTTTTGTGTCGAATGTTACAGTGTTTGTTGAAGATTAGAGTGTTCCATTTCAACCTACTTGTATAGGAAAAACTAGACGTAGGAACTCACTACACCAAATAAGTGTGCAAACATGAAAGTGGAATTCTGCAATATATGACTCTTAGATCCCTTTTTTTCCTAAAGGAAAGGCGAAATATTTGACTCAAATAAATGTTTTGAGCCACAATTTTAGTTTCAGTTGACTGAACTTTTCAGCCAAGTTTAATAATGTGCGTTGATTTATTATATGTTGGGATTCATTTTATTAGTTTCACTCAAATTTCAAAAAGGAAATATATAAACTGAATAAAATGGAAGAAAGTAAAATGTTTCGTTTTGATTTTTTTTCAATTTTTGAATTCCTAGACAATTCAACGAAAAGTTTAAATAAAATTTAATATAATACATTGCTATTAGTTAGCAGCTAGCATACTCTACGGATTAATTTTTACCTTTAACTTTATTTAATTTCCACCACGACAGATAATTTATGAAAAGAATAATCTTAAAAATGAAATATATATCACTCACAGTAGGTATTTCGTATATTCATTTAAAATTTTAGATTTATCTCCATCTCTGTAATTTTATTAACCTTCCTGTCGTGGGTAAAGACTAAAATTAGCCTGAACTATTCAATACAGTTTTTGGGTAGTACGCCATTATACTGTTGCATATAAATAATAATTCGCTTCTTTGCAAAAGTATTTGGGCTTATTCGGATGTGTTGGATATGAATAAGAATTAAAAATAACATCAAATAGAAAAATTGCCCACCGTTGGAGGGTTAATTGCACAATCTTTATCTTGAATTCATGGCTGAAAAACCGCTTAACCCTCTGACTGCATAATTGTTTTGAATTACTATTTAGATGCAACGTTTTAAAACATGTTCAAATATCGTTCAACCAAGAGACTTGTTTTTTACATGCAGGGCTTTATTAGCATAATATGATTCAACGGTTTAAAAACACTAAGTAAGCCAATTAGCTTGCGAAAATCGTAGGATGCAGCAGAAAACAGGCGAACTTCCAACCCATGGAAATCTCGGGATAGGCAGTCAGAGGGTCACTTTCGGCCCTGATGAGCAAATACGTCCCAAATATTATATTGCATTCCCTATTGGGTAAATAAATCCCACTTTTACATTTTCTTTCTAAAATGACCTTTAACTGCTTAAGGACATTACCCGAGTTAACTGGTTCTAAATACCGTAGATCTCAAAATAATTCGTTCTTTAAGCCGTTAAAATACTTTTCATAGTTAAATTAAAACCCTGAAAAAATCGGGTCGAAAGGGTTAAACATACATTGCACTTATATTTTAAAATTGTTAAAAGATCTAAATAAAACCTAAATAAATAAGAGTAAGGAATGTATTTAAAATTATTAAAACATTAATTTTCAATTAAAGTTTCTCTTTAAAATTATTTTATTAATAATTAGTTATTAAAAATTAGATACAAATGCGGTTAGATTTATGTAAGATTTTACAGGAAAGCTGACATTATACTTTGCTAACAATAGGATATAAGTAAATTTTCCTTGGATGTGTGAGAAGTCTATTTAATAATTTTAACGATTAAGTTATTTCCAATGGCAGACTAAAGTCACAACAATATTGTTTTGAAAAATGAAAAATACATTATTTAATTGAGTCTGTACATTGTCAATGATTACATACTCCAGGATTTGTATATTTGAGTCATTGGATGTTACTTTACTCCTTATCATTAAATTTAAAAAATCTATCAGTTCGTACGATTATCATAACCATGCACATTTAAATGTTAGAAAAAGTCATTTTCAAATTCGCTTCGGTGTAGCTGCAATGAGATTTACGAGAATATATGTTTGAATCTAATGAATTAATAATTATCTTGAAGAAAAGCTACTAGAGAAATTTCCATCTTTTTAAGTCAAATAAAAATGTGTGATAGTAATACATAGTAATGGTAATGCATGATAATTTGTTGCTCGCTTACGAAAGACAAAATATTAGCAAATTGAATTTAAAATATCAAGTAATTTATTTATTTGGCAAGAATAGCTCTATTCGAGGAATTTATTTACTTTGAAGGTAATTAGTTTAATTTTAGAGATAACTAATAATACAACCCATATTAATTTTTCTGGAGATCTAATATTTTTAAGTCGTTAACGGTTTTGAAAATAATCTTATTAGGTTTCCTCGTTATTTAGAATATTAAGAGTTCCTTAGAAATTCTAAACCTCTAATAGGAAATAAAAAAAACCTAAAACCTGCTTAAATATCTTCATTTTTTAAAAAATTAATATATGTTTTTGAGGCAGAATCTGCATTTTCAATTTATATTATTAAGACACAATACTGCATCTCATCCTAACAGAAACATTAAGCAGAGTCTTTGTTATCAGAGAAAGTTCACTTTTATTTCTTTAAAATGCTAAATCTTTGATTTACTTGAGTGAGCTATCCGATACCGTGCTATCACCTTTTCATCTTAAAGAAAGTTTGATTTATTTTCTGCATTCGAGATAATCTCTGTCAGTAACAAAATAAAAACGCAAGAGAAAAATACTGTAAAGCATCTAATCGGATTAATATTTCTCCCCATTTATATAATTTGTTTAAATTCTCCGATTATTTTCAGCAATAAGTATCAAAAACTGTTTATTTGAATTATATTCACACATTTCATATTTGATGTGTGTACCAATACTGTAAGATTCATAGTTAGAAATTATTTAGAAAAATTAGATTATTTTAGAAAAATCTAACAAAGAGATTCCTTTAGAAAGTAGTTACAACCGGTCTTAAATGACATTCAATATTCCGTTTAGCATCATAGCATGCGCATGGTAGCTTAGTTTAGTTATATATTAGTAAGGTGACCAACAGTCTTCCTTTTGCAAGTTCTGTCCTCCCTCGAAAAAGTATAATAAATTATGTTACAAATGTTTCTATCGTGTATTTATCATATAGTGTATTCTGTATTATTATTGAAATGAATAAAATCTTTTTTTAATTTACGATATTTTTCATCTTCATTTTTTTGTATCCTCCTTTTCATTGGAAAAAAAGTTGGTAACCTTAATATTAGCGTCCCTTTTGGAAGAAACACAAGGACTATATTGGGATGGACCTCGTAATTTTGAACCGCGTTAGATGACGTGGACGACACTGAGCTGGCACCCCCTCTCACACCAGCGGGAGGACGATTGGTTCCCTACGTATGATTTAACGTGCAACAGGCCCAGATACGCGGCCGATGTTCAGTGGAATCGGGTTTCGAACCTGGAACCCTTCGGTCCCGATGCCGAGACCTTACCACTAGGCCTGCGCATGATAGAATGCATTTCTTTTGCCAAGCAAATGTCAAATTTTGCGCCTCAGCATGCGGACAGTTTCTTAACCGGAAAATCGTTTTCAACACCCAATCAATCTGTTTCATCTCTAGTCTTTTCTTAGAGATTCTTTAAAATTCGCTCAGAGATCATTTAGCACGACGAACTGCTCCTCTAAGCAGTAGATTAAATACTTCCCTCAATTATGATGCAAAAATAATAGCTATATTTGATTTGCAATTTAATATGACGAGGAGATAACGATTAAGGGGTTTAAACTAGACTCTATAATATAATAATCAATTAACCATTTTCGAAGCCAGTTGCTTGAATTTAAGCTTTAAAATACTTGAGGTGGAAATTTCAAAACATCCTTTTAAATTGTCAATTTGACAAAAGAGAGAGATCTTTCTTTTCAGATTATTGCGATACAGGATGTGTGGTCTCTGTCAACCTCCCATGGGAATACCTATTCTTGTTTTCATAAATCTATGAATCACACGTGGGATAACGCAATACCATACGAAAGTGAAACACCTTGCAGATCGATTTGATGAGATTTCCATTCTTTTGGGGAGGAATAAAGTCCTAATTGTTTAGTGGTATACCATGTGATCCTGCCAGTATTTTGAAAGAATTTCTACCAGTGCAGCATTTGTACCAGCCGGAAGAAAAATGATAAGAAGAATCAAAATTATTGAGTAATTCGATATTGAGCTATTTTGAAGTGAACTTTTTGTAATTTCATAAGATTAGCTTCCTTAGCGATATCAGAATAAACGAAAATATTCCATCAGAAAGGCACTGATCATGGATGGCTCAGGGTAGACAGTTCCTTTGATGCTATTGGTGATATTTAATGATTGATATTGGTGATATTTAATTCGGAAGAAATATCGGCCACGAAAATTCTCATTTTTAAATTCTACTTTGCGACGAAAGGTACTTGTTTTGCATTATAACTCATTATTACTATATTTAAATCAAGGATGAATTCTTAATTTTTGTTTCGAGTTTAGTTTCATTAAAAGTGTTCAATTGAAAACCGCACTTAAAAACTGCTTAAAAGTACGATGCAGAGGAATGGAGAAACTTAAATTAACGGTATTATTCTCCCCTCTGCTTTCTCGTGTACTTCGAAAATATGGCGCAAAATATATGGTCAAACATTTAATGCAGATCTACAATTTGGGTGTAAAGGCCATTTGCTAGATTTAGTTAATTTAGATCTTTACATTTTTGTGTTATTTTCACATTCACACGGACGGGTTTAGACGGTAGGTTTTTTTTACAAATTCACGATGTTCAAACTAATCTGAAACTAAGTTCACGGCGATTTTTTAAAAAGCCTCATACTTTCATTACTGTACATTAACTTTCGTGTTTCAAGATATTATAGCTCTAATATTATATCAATTTTGGAACAACAAGGATATTTAACCTTCAGTATTCAGACAACCAATGGTACCAAAATAAAAACCGCCGCAGAATTTTTATGTAATTGATAAATAATATACTTCACGTTATTTAGGAAGAATAACTCTCCTTCAATAGATAATAATCTTTTAGAACCTTTAAACACTAATCAAAGAATTAAAATAACGACATCCCTTCATACTTACCATATGTTATTTTTGTACCTTTTGCAATAAAGTCGTAACATAAAGACATTTATTAACTGTTTGGAAAAGGATTAGTTTTTCGTCTTGCTGTTTCTTACAACGCGTAGTTTAACTCTTTCATCCCGAGGCGACTTTTTTCTTCTAGCTCTTTTGAACCCGGGAGTTTTTGGGAGAAAGTGACATGAAATGGACTCTCCCAACCTGGGTAGTCATTTATCACACCCCCCTGCTATAATCTTCCCTTAAGGCGCACTGAAATGGGATGTGGTTGGCAAGGATAATTGGAATTCCTTACCCCGCTTATCTCCTAAGCGACCTCAGAACCTCACCTCCCCTCAATAGAAGCCACCCGCCTCAGACCGGCCTTTGTCGCTGTTAAGGGAAAATCTTTAGACCGCCCGGTACCGCCTCGCTCGATGTGAGAGGGATAAAGCAACCTAGTCACAAATTTTATCTAGTAAATGTTGGCATATATAAATCCTGGATTGCATGCGATTCATAGTTGCCTTCCCAACATTTGTTCTAGTAATTTGGAAAAATTCAATATATATGATCAATAAAATGATTTAATTCCGTTCCGTTAGGAAATTTTCAATAACGTTTTATTTAGTTCAAAGTTTAAATTTTTTACCAATTTTCTTACATTCATCAAGGAACTGCACAACTTGTAAACTTGTGTAGAAAAATATAAAAAATTATAGCGTGGGGTTAAAATACCATTGTTAATTATTTTTGAGAATATTGGGTGAAATTAAGCCTTTGGTATCTATTTTTAGAAAGAGAAGACGTCTTAAGGCTAACGCAGATGGAAAATAAAAAATGTGCAACAGCGCAGTTAAAGTAAGCCGCTGAAAAGATTCTCAACAGGATTTATCACTTCACGTTTCCCTGATTCTAAAACCTCGGATAGAAAATTACGAAACAGATTTTAATTTTGTTGCTTCGCTGTCAAGCGAATCTACTTACTTCAAACTCTCCCCATCTGTTTTTCCGCGTCGATTTTGAGGGAAAGAATCCCATAACTAAACCCTAGATAGAGCCCAGCGGAGTGTGCTTTTCCGTTGGTAAGACCAGAAATGAAGCACTGTCTGTCCGCCCCGAAGATTAACACGTAGGAAAGGCATTCGGCTATAAAGAAACACTGTTTTTTCAGGAAATGCTTCGCTTCGGGTGCTTTGATAACTCCCTCTCCGCCTCTGATCTGCTGTAGACACTGTCAACAATTGTCACAGCAGAGGAAAAATAAATGTCTCCCGCATCTGGCAATTCCTCGCTTTTGGGGACTCAAAAGTTTGCCCCGAAGCCAGAAAAGTTAAGGATTTTTTGAAGAGTCTTTAATAAAAATAGTATACATCTAGACCTCGGTAGAATGGTTCTTCGAAAGCACTGTCTAAATTGAGATCTTACAGTTCGAAACCACATATTAGTCTGAAAATACACTTATAGTTCATTTCACAAATCCTAATAAAACAGCATTATGCATACTTTCAAAAAATATATAGAAAAGTCTTAAATAAATATTCATTGATCCCTTGCTGCGTATGCCTTATACGTTTAATTCAACAGTATATACCTAGACTTTCATATACATGATAGATTCGTCACCATGAAACAAAAAGTTAATTGAGATAGGCCTAATTTCTCCAAATCACACCAAACCAATTTAACAAATGCACAGGGAAGAAGTAGTATTACGTACATTTTATATATATATGATCTAGAGAACTTAGTCCTAATAATATTCATTCAATAAATTATGGGAGACTGATATCTCAAAACTTCCTTTTAAATCAAATATTCTGGCAAAGAAACAGGGAAGTGTTTTTACCTTGTTTAAATCATTGACAGATGAGATTTATGGTCTCTTTCGACGGTCCATGGAATTATTTACCGTTATCTTCCGTAATTAGCAATTAATCTAGGCCTCACATCTGTGAGGATTTAACACCTTCTTGGTCAGAGTCGCGTGTTATACGTTCGACATTTTTGTGCCCGTTCAGTCGGCGTCGCAGGTGATGCGACAAAGAGAAAGAGTGCATCGTTGAAAATGAATTCGTGGCTTCTTACACGTTTCGCTGTAATCTGATATTATTTTTTGTATTTCTGAATATTGCCAAGAGATGGCCCAAATAGTCCTTCTTTCTTCGTGTTTTCGCGGTGAGATTTCCCGCCTTGAATGGAAAACATAATCATCTTGTATTTTCCGCAATAAAAAAATGCTTCTTTTGTGTCGGAAATTCCAAAAAAAAAAAAAAAAATCCGATCAAGAAGGGGTTAATAGCATACGAGAGTAAAATTGTCGACAGAATGATTAGACGCCAAACAAGTTTATTGTTTTAGCCTCTGTATCAGTCCTTTTGCACAGGCAAAATGCCTATTGGTGAAACATTTATACAACCAACAGGGATAAACTAATACAAGCACGATTCCGTACACATCATAATTAAAGCAAAAAAAGAATTCTTTTATTCTGTTTCATCTTCATTTAGTAATAACACGGCTCTTTGGGTCTTTATTTTCATTTTGGGTGACATACCTATTGAATACTAATTTGCTCAACATCAGTTATTTCTTTCTGATTCGTTTGCAGAAATAGGGCTGGAAATGTTTCAATGGATTCTGAATTCAAAGATTGTTTCAAACCTTTAGTCAGTTCCTTAGTTTCCGCATATGCAGAGAGGCAATTATGGAAGTCTAGATCAAATTTTAAACTTCTTTCCATGTTCAGATTATTCTAACAGTGCTGAAGTTTTTGACAACGGAAACAAATTTCCAATAGTTCAAAATTTTGCTCTTTCATGTTCGCATTTGGTTCAACTTGTTCTACTGAAATTCTATTGTTGTGTATAAATCGAAGCTTATACGTATTCGCTCAGTCACGACAAGTCAAAAGCTTGCAATTGGAGAAAGTGAAAATAAAAGGTTAGGTTTATTCCGAAGTCTAATTCATGCTGGGTAGTTTCAAAGAACTTTGCATTATTATAATGTATAAGGAGAATTTATTTCTTTGCTCAAAGCTCTTATGTCGCTTCTTCATAGTTCAATTCTTGTAAGTTAAATATCTCTGTGTTTCTACCCACACATCTTGCACCTTATATGATAAAGTTCCTACCAGGAATAAGTTTTGTTGTCTCTAAATTGTCTGAGTAAGGATTTGTTCCGTTTTCATATTATTACTTCCGTACCATCAGTATTATTGCACCTTCGTGTTATATTGAACTGTCTGTACATAATTTTAGTCGTTTATATGAAATGTATTGATGTTCAGTGATATCAAAATATAACGCTTTTGCATTTAAAATTTCATATATTTCAATATGCATGAATATATGGGCATAATCAAAGCGTTGCAGTTTAACATTTGATAAGTGCAAACTATTGAATTCTAAGTTTTTGGTCATTAACCATCAACTACTCCACGAAATTTTAAAAATGAAATGAATCGTGATTTAAATACAGTTTAGTTTATTTAATTTAGTTATATTAACGTCCCGTTTTGAAGCAACACGAGGGCTGTTTTGAGACGCACCTCGTAATTTTTAACAGCGGTCGGATGACGAAGACGACACCTCAGCTGGCATCCCCCTCTCCAAACTTCCGGTTTCAATATTTGACCTTTTTATATATCTGATTTTTACTGCTTTTTCTGTGTTTATTTGTTTGTTTCTTTTTCAATACTTCTCTATCTTTATATATTTTTGCTGTTCCTTGTTTGCCCGAGCAGTAAATCAAGCTATTTTCTCCCCACCGAAGTGGGTCGAACCATGTTTACACTCCCAGCTCTCTTGTATTTAAAATTACTGCCCCTGTTCGGGTAATGCCTGTATCATTTTTTTATTGTACCCAATAAATCCCGTCCTCCACATGCTGGTGGAGGTCTCCCCACTGGTCCTTTACCGGCCTTACACCCTTTTTGGGTAGGCCGGGCCAGTGTGGGTATTTTTTGCAACACATTACCCTCCGGCTCTTTAATGCCTTAAACCCAGTAGGGTAGGCTGGGTCGGGGTGGGTTGCACCACACCAGCGGCAGGACGCTTGACCCCTTACGTATGATTAAACGTGCAATAGGCCCAATTCACGACGGATCTACAGTGGAATCGAGTTTAGAACCGGAAACCCTCTGGCTCCGAGGCGATACCTTTTAACTAAAGCAACAACATCATGAGTAGAAATAAAACCTTTCACGCTTAAACTTCAGCTCGTAAAGATAGACTTACATTTGTGCAACAGATTATTTAATCAAATAAAAATAGTTACAATTTCAGGATTAATGTCTTCTTAATTGGCATTAAAGCTTTTACACGTACTAATTTCTCAAGAGATATGTTAATTTTATTAAGAACCGCAATGCATATAAAAATCAGCATTTCTTCATGTTAGACTGCTTAACTAGATTAATTTGATTAACCTAATTTGTGCTTATTCTTCCAATTAAAATTAGCAATTTCTTAATTTTTCTTTATTTTCGTGAATTGCAACGTCTTTTTAAAGAAGAGTATAATGTGAAAAAAATGCCTCTCTAGATGCTTTAAGAATAAATTTCGAAATATTATGCGTTACTGAAACACCAAGAAGATATTTCCTTTAAACAAATTAGATTATCACTTTTATAAACATTAAAAATGCCCATACTTTTGAAGGAAAATCATTTGTATCTTCTGGTGGCGTTTTTTCTTATGAATTGCAATTGAGTCAAATTATACAAGAGGTTCCCAAACTATTCCAGGAAAACAAACACGAAAGATTGCTGACGGAACAGCATAAAGAATAATAATTGTCGTAGAGTATAGTATAGCAATTCATTTATAGTGTCACAAATGCAACTTGAAATTCCAGTTACCTGCTGTAACAACATACTTTCGTTTCAGAACAATACCCGTTTATAAGTTCCTTGAATGTTCCATACACCCTGCTGAAAGAATGGAAGCGACCAAGGCCTGTTTTGGTAATCAGATCTCGTGGTAGCACACGTAATGGGGCGAGGAAACCGCGGCACTCATACCAGGTCTGTACACCTGGATTATTTCTTCGTCTCAAGGCTTCCCAGACTTAAAACCTCTGGATTTCTGTATAACGAGTCGTATGAAACAATTCGCGCATGATACGCTCATAGATCGATCGTCTTTTTCCTTTAACCCTCTCACACCGAGCCAGGCGGTCCGGGGAGGTCTAAAAATTTCCCCCGAAGGCAGGTCTGAGGCGGTTGGCTTCTTTTGAAGGGAGATAAGGTTCCGAGATCGCTTCGGAGATAAGCGCGGTAGGAAGTCCAATTATCCTTGCCAACCATAGCCCATTTCCTTGCGCCTTAAGGGAAGGTTATAGCAGGGAGTGGTGTAGTGGGGTAAATGACAACCCAGCTTGGGAGAGTCCAATTCACGTCGTATCCTCCCCAAAAAGCCCGGTTTTAAAGGGTCTAGAAGAAAAAGGTCTCTTCGGGATTAAAGAGTTGATATAGGATCAAGGCTTTTATCTGCCATAACATATTCCGACCCTATGCTCCATGACAAATATTGCTCGTCTTACTTTGATTCTATCTATATCTATCACTCGCCTACTTCTAAACAAGAGTTCGATTATACCTTATATGTACGTTTTCAGTTTCGTATTTAAAATTTAGATACGATGCGATACTACGCATAAAAAAGAAAAAATAAATGTTTTAATCCTTTATGTCCTGCCGGTACTTAAAAGCATCTCTTATATTATGTAACTTCGTAATACGGTCGTTTTTCCTGCCAAAACACGACGAATGTAGTTCCAAAAGCAGTAGATGACAGAAATTAAAATTTAATAAATTTAAAGTTTTCTTCTCTTTCCTGAGTTTATTCTGCACCAAAATTTATCTAATGGTGCAAAATTAAAACTAAAAAGTTTATGTTAAATTAATTCCGGATATAATGGATTAAACCTTTTGTTTACTGCTCATATTATGATGCTATTGTGAAATTTCTATCGGTCAAAAACTTTCCAATATTTATCCATGAAGTTTTAATTTTTGTGCATTAAACTACCGAGACCAGATTTTCTTCGAATTCACAACTAGAAAAATATGCTTTTTCCAAGTTGTATAACAAGAATTGAAACTAAGCCAAAGCTTGGTCTAATAACTTATTCATTCCTTAACATTCATAGGGGCATGAAATTTGAATACAACTGTGTTTAAAAATAGGATTTTGCTCTGTAAATCCCTATAGACAAATATTGATAGTTTAAAATTGTACAAACTTATTCAAAGGATTAGTTATAAATCTACCTTCCTTGGGATAAATTTCTGAGTAATGCGGTATAACTGGAATTTGTTAAGTGGTTGCTAACGAGGGATACAAGTATGGTAGAGAATTCTGTCTAATCTGATTTAGGCATCCCCTGGAGACTAAACGGGAGTAGGAAGCGACTATCATTTTTTCCCCAATACCGAAGTTCCCGCATTCCCTTGATGATACTGAATACTAAGTGAAGGTGTCGTCGAACTGTCTATGGTTATTTTCGACGGGAAGCTTGATGTGTGCTGCCGCCCGCTGATGATATCCTTCCGAGAAAATTGTGTTTGTCCAGAAGATATTCGAGATTCTTCGGTCAAGAGCTCATCTACAGCGCCGAAGAAAGTGACCGTGGAAAATGGTCAAGAGATAAGATATAAGTATTATTAAACAAAAGATAAACCACATGAAAAAAAGAGAGTAAAGAAGTACAATATAATAGACTTTGATTTACGTGGATATTAGTTCCTAAAAAATAGCTGAATTCGTTCAGTGAGAATACAAATACCACTTTGAAAATTGTATGTGTAAATAATTTTCTTAGCCCTATTATACATTTTTGTAAATTAGAGAATAAATGCTTTAGTAAGCATTCATTAATCCATTTATGCCAAGTATCCCTTTTAAGGGATGCTTCTAAAAATGCAGGGATTATCTTTTCAACATAGATTTTACAAAATGTATTTTTAAGTATTTGTTTCTTTTATATTGAGTCTCTGGCAGTACGCATCAGGCGTTCGGTCGATAATGTAGCCTTTTTGTTTTCAAGTCAGATTCGAAAGTAGATTTTTGCAATGCGAATAAGAAAAAGGATAAGTTTGTTCAATTATTTACCAATTAATTTGCTTGCATTTAACAAATATATAGATAAATACAATTTTAAGAATGTTAATTTTCGGAATTTCATATAATATTAGATTTTGATAGGGTTTTTTTGGCTTTTGCATTACATCCCAATATACGGACTCGAGGCTTAGGAGAGTTCTAACACAAAATTTAAAAAGGATTTGTTTAGTCATTTTCCAATTGATTTCACGACGTGTAACGTTAGCATACAAATTATTATTGAAAAAATGCGACTTGGGCATTAATGGGCTTATTCTAGCAAGATTATACAGGGTGATTCGCTAGCAATGCGACAAAATTGCAGGGAGTGTAGGGGGCACAAAGACGAATCGGAATCACGTAGCATTGCAGTGTCCAAAACGCCTTCGTCATGCGGTAGAGGGCGCTGAACGGAGGATTGCGTGAACTGCGATCCCGCTGGATGTCATCATTTGCGAACCGAGGCAGTAGGATGAGTATTCAAACGCTGAACTGGCCGTCATGTACCTCACGTATGGAGCTGCGGACTGTAACGGGCTCACAGCTCTGCGTTTATACGAGGAACGTTGGCCGCGAAGCACATTTTTCTCTGTCGCTGCGCCGCTCATTGTGGTTCCAGTATGATGGGGCTCCCCCACTTTACACCAGTGACGTCCACCAACACCTACAAGTTACATTTGGTAAGCATTGGACATGTCGTGGTGGTCCGGTGCAGTGGCCTGCTAGATCGCCGGACCTATCATGCCTGAACTTCTTCTGCTGGGGTCAAATGAAGACATTGGTGTACGAGACTCCCGCTGATTCAGTTAAGAATGTCGTCGCTCGCATCTCAGTGGCTGCCAGAGAGATGCGAAACATGCTAGGAATCTTCCAGAACGTTAGGAATTCCATACGGCGGCGCTGTGAAGCCTGCGTGACTGCTTCTGGTTGAAATTTCGAACACCTTCTGTAGCATGTAGCTTTTAACTAATGTAAAACTAGTCATTAAAATGTTTTGCTGTTACACTAAGTTGTTGTTGTTTCTGTTTTTTTCTTTGTTTCTCTTAACCGTAGCTCGCGTAGAAGGCATTTCGGACCCTGCAATGCTATGCCATTCCGATTGTTCCTCCTACATCCCCCTGCATGTTTGTCGCACTGGTAGCGAATCACCTAGTCTACATAGTATAATTAGCAAAAACCATGGAATATATATATTCTGTTTCATCAGCATATGTTCATAACACGGCAAATGAAAATTACTTTTAAATGATTTTAAGATATCTTTACTCTTTTACCTCAACACCACTGATGAAGAAAATTTTAAGTGGGTTGTCCCTGCGCCCTACCCTAAGTTTTTCGCACTTTATTTACGTCGTTAATTTTAACTGATTATATTGTTTTTAGGTTAATCCTGGACTTATTAAAATGTTTTAGTGTCCTACATTCTATTGAGCATTGACCCTTGCGGAATCCCAATTGGTAACCTTCCTTTTACCCTTCTTATTTTTAAAATTTTCTAATTTTGTTCTTGTATTTTTATTGTTTGACTGACGTGTACTTAGGTGGATTTTATTGTTTTCTGGACTGGTGAGAGACCACGGGGTCTGTTTTTGATACTCTTTTGTGGGATTTTTAATGATATTTTACAAAAATTTTATTGCCTCCTTTTTACTGGTGTGATGTGCTGAGCTTGTGCTTGTGTTTTGCTCATTTGGATGCATACTGGAGGCTCCTCCTTTTGAATGTTTTGAATATTTTTAATCTTGGTTCCAGATCTGGTGATAAAAATAAAACAAAATTCAATTAATTTATGGTTCTCTCCAAGTGTAATATCGATTCAGTGGCGTACTTTTCATTTATTTTTTTTCTTGTGAGTAAGTTTTAGGTTATTGTATTTATTTTGTTGTTGTCCCTTCTTTGCAATGTTTGTAACGTTCTATGCTGTGTTTGTGAGTATTTTGTATGTGTCAGGTCATATTTATATTCTTGTATTGCTTTTATATTTTCCCACCGGTCTGCTAAAGGCCGTACACCCTTTCGGGTAGGCCGGACCGGTGTGGGTTTTAAATAAAAAAAACACGGCAAATGTTTTCTTCTTAACAATGGCATATCCAGACTACTATTACTAATTTGTTAATCGTCAAGATTTTGTATTTGTTTAAAAGCGGAAAAGTCTTTCTAAAATTGGTAACTTCTATTCTTCGATGCACTTTTGCGTTTGTCACTTTCTTCTTCTCATAATTTTCATATCATTAATTTGCGCAACAATTTACTTAGCTATGATATGGATTATTAAAAAAGTACTTACATTGGTTAGAAACAATAAACCCCCAAATTTCTAATTCAGAAAATTATCGAATCTTCATGTGTTTCCACGTACTTTCACGTTTGAACTTGTTTGATCGTAATAAACTGAAATTAAATTTCCCTGTAAACGGAAACGCTAGAAAACAAAATGGATTCTTACCTCTGTCGTTCTGTTCACTTGACTATATAGTAAAGACAACTGATGCAAAGCATCTCTGTGCGTATTATTTTCCTGTATAACGGACTGAAGTAGCATCTCCGCTTGTTGAAAGCTTCTTTCTTGCATTAAAACCTGAGCCTACAAAAGAAACAAACTTCCTGCAACTAACATATTACAGTGAAATAACAGATTCAACTTATTTCTCATAGATTTAAGAAAAGATAAAATATAATAATTAGAATATATTTTGATGTATGAATGCCATAGAAGATAATATTAAACATCGGTATAAAATTTTTATAAATGAGCGCAATAGAATTGAAGATTTTGTAACAAGGTTTGTTAATAAAATTGAAAAATACACATATTACGAAAACTCATATGAAATATTGCAAACTTTTCAGCCTAATCATAAAGCTGGGGTTAATACGTTTTGTATTAAATATGGCAGTTATTAAAATTAAGCGACAAAACTATAATTTAAAATATCTTACGATATATAGAATACTTGCGAGAATATTAAATACAGTAATCTGCTATTTCACTGTATTCATCCGTCAAAAATATTTTGTAAACTAAACATTTTTCTTTAATAACTTACATATTTATAAATAAAAGATAAGTCTTATCTTCGTGTTGCTTTTGATCCTATAAAAATAATAAAAGACAAGGCATAAAGAAAAGATATTATTTTCAAAATACGAGTCCTCTTATATAAAACATCTTTTTAATTCTAACTTTATAACAATATTTATAAATAGAAGAAATGTGATATCCTTGAATTTTTTTTGTATGTAATAAGACTTGAAAAATGTATAGATTTTGCGTTGGCGTTATTTCGCAAAATGTTAAAAACCTCTTTTGTAATGTAAAATAATCTCTTCCAAAACACAAAATAAAATTTATATAATCTGATATTTTATATTGATTCTAGAAAACTACACTAGACGTCAAATCTTTATTCAGCCTTCGTAAAATGAAATTCAGAATGTCTCCCACTCGCTCAAGCTGTTTGAATTCTTCTATTTTCTTTTATGACAAAGTTGGAAAAATAAAACATGAACTTACAAAATGAACTCTGCCTTCGACGTAATCAGTGTATTTCTCGTACAATTCCTTGTACAGCTTGTTGGCTTCTGCAATGCGTCCGGCACTGATATAGAGAACACCCAAGTTGTCCATTATTTTTGGTTCCGAGTTAATGGACAAGGCCCTGAAAAAAAGATGTCTAATCTTTAATGAAATAACTCCATGTCCGTGGGCGTAGTTCCTATCGAAGCTTGACGTGTACCTTGTTGAGCTAGTTCTTTTAATGTTGTTACACCATTAAAAGAAAACGAAGTAAAGCAAGTTATGCGTAGAAAATTGAAAAGCCTCTACCTTTCAGTAAAATATTTACCATAACGAAGGCGAAGCGAGGGAAAATCGATACGTCCCAAAGTCGAACGTGTTTTGGAAAACCTCCCATTGGTGTCCTCTAAGAATTAAAGTATATTTTTGTCGCACTTATGGTGACATTATAAAGTTATTTTTTAGGGTTTGGGTTTTTCAAGGTAGACTGGACTTTGGATCCGAATTGAAATGTGAATCAAATTGAATAATATCACACGTTCTGTTGCTTATTTTCATATTAAATTAAGTGAAACGCCTTTTAGACAAGATATTAATTCCCTTTTAATCATCCACCCCGTTTAAGCATCTCGAAATATTTTGAATTATCAATATTACTTTCCGTGGGTTTGTTTAGTTAAGCTCAGTTTGAAGCTGAGCTTAGCTTCCTGTTTCGAAGACACTTGAGGACTATTTGGAATCAGCCCCAAATAGAACAGAAAGCCGTATGTACAACAATGACACTGGAGGCAGAAATCGCGCTCTTAATCTTCCTCACCACATCAGCAGGAAGTCATTAAACCTGGAAGCATTTATCGGAAACCAGGCGGCCCGAATACACGGCGGACCATTGGTGGAATCGGGTCTCGAGCCTCTGAACCTCCGATCCCGAAGCTTTGATTCTAGCTATGCCCTACTTTCTTTGAGAGGCAGTTTCTTATGATATAATTGGATAGTACAGTTCAGGAACAGAGAAAGATCTCCAATGACGTTCTTCGCATAATTAGAAGATATAACTACTTAAATATCTTTTTTTTGTTTGCGAGATTTTGAGTGTCGTTTTCTGGGGGCTTCTAAAAATTTGTAGTTTATCTCGTGTTTTGCTTAGATAATAAAACAAATGCAGGAATTTTTTAAAGTCATTCAAGAAAATGTTATTCTAGTAATGAAAAAATAGTCACTTACTCCCTTTTGAACTAAAGTCTGTGTGTGGGTAAATTTGTTATTATTATAGATATATGTACTTCAAAAATATTGATATTTTCTTAAAGGAATGTGTCCTTACTTCGCAATCGAGCACATTTCAACAAATTCAGAAAGTAAAGCGAATATTCTTGTCTGCGACGTAAACGAATATCGAGGCACTGTATAGAGTTAAATGAATTAGGTTGCGCATTAAATTAATCTTTATATAAGAATGTCAATACAAACGCCTAATTTTGTAAAATAATAGTCTAGTATTGCTGTTTTTGACAAAATTCTCAAGGAAATACCTTTAAATTTACGTTTATTTTGTTACGATTTTGTATTACATTTTAACCGCTCAACTTAAAAGTCCGAGAATACTCGTGCATCGAATTGACGCATTTTTTGTCTTAAAACTAAAATTTAGTCATTAATTAGCTCTATAATTTTACACAAAAATTGCGTAGAATCTATAAACATCTCAAGTATTAATGCCTTCTGAGATGAATGAAAACGACAGCCCCTTTCCAAAACAAAAGGGATTCATCTTATTAGATAGTAAAGAAAATGAAACAGTTAAGGGGTTAAATAGATAATTATTGCATTATACCTTAATAGGACTAATTAGCAAGCATTAATGAACTTTTTTATCGTAGCTTGCTGAAAAATATTCTCAAGAAATCTCCCTTCAAAATATAGGAATTACTTTTTCAAGAAATAAAATAAAGACTTAAAATGTCAGGGAATGATCCCACCAAATTTATATATATGGTATCAACTATGAAAAACCACCAACTGCTACAGATCCCCGCTGTAGTAAGAGAAGTAACTTAAAGCGGTTACAAATTAAAACTAAACGAACTGAATAATACATGCGAGAGCAATGCAATCCAATGAACGTTTAATCTCCTTTACACTTTCGTAATTTTTAATTAAAAGTAAAAGAAATTGAATTTAAGCATCATCAGGCAACTCGTTTATATAAATTATAAATAGCATATATCCGAAAGGAAAAAAACTATGTATGTAGAAATTCGGGTGAAGGGGGAAATAATTCCGGCTTGTAGCAACCAATTCTATAGGAAAGAGTGGGTGGTTAAATCTCAAACCCGCCTACAGGTAAAAATACTTCATCTAAGGAACACTATAGGGGAAAATGCACCAAAGATAAAGGAGAAGAAACAGTAGTTAAAACTAAATTATTTATTTATAAAAACATAATACGAGAAAGGTATTTACACATATGATTATTTACAGATTAGACAAGAGAGATTTAGGGTTTGTTAGTTACTTAGTTAAATATCAACTTACACCACATTTAAAAGGTTAGTTAGCAGCCATCGCTCATTGCCGCCGTGCTAACAGGGAAGAGACCCCCTTAGCTGCATACGCTCACCAATCTACCGCATGTCCGTTCTTCTTGATTTCAAAAAGCCATCTTTCTGGATTCAAACATTACACTCTGTTTTTTAACGGAGAAACACCCATGTATTACGTGATTAGCACGGAGAGCGCGTGATCGTTGTCTTTTGATATCATTCCGCTGACACAACAATTAATCAAATGAGCTTGTACCGAAAGTGAAAAATATTATTAGGAAGGAATTAAACTTACACTTTTAAGCTAGACTGGAAAAATACAATTCCTACATATATATGATTTAAAATTTTAATCATCTTTAAAATAAACCTTTTTTAATGTCACCTAAATTTTAATTATCAACGAATTGCTTCTTCTTCAGTCTTAGATAAACGAATATCTTCTTTAACCCATAAAGTCACGAGATCTTCGGGGCCTACCTCGTTTTCTCGGCAGTATAAAAAGGCATGATTGCCACCATCTTTCACTTTTTATGATGTAAGATACTTCCTGGTAACATGAGCTGTCTTTGCGCGCACTTTCTGAACAATGGTCATGGCGTCGATCTACCTAAAAAATCATCTGAAGATTTTAAAATCATCTTTCATTCATTAAAGATAATATTTAAACGACTGCCACCTTCTTCCGTCTGCCACTGAACTTCATCTAAAGGAATAATTTTGCATATATTCATTCTAATTTAATTTTGTAGTGCCAAATATTAAACTTCTGATTAAAAAGTGTTTTCAAAATATGCCGAAACGTCTATAAAATTTCAAGGAAGATTTCTAACGCTTGTAATTTATATACGGGTTAGATGTCTCTTTCATGTTAATGCCATGTAGTCATAGTACAATTATTCAGAAATGAATGACCATGTCGTGTTTGCTTGGATCTATAGTCACGCGACACAGATGACCATAAATCTTCCTCTCTACAAATGGAGAGTAACTTCCTTCTGCTAGGAGTGGTTTCTGAACACTTCTATCCTTTTTATCCTTCTTGGCAAAGACTTTCTTTTTATAAGGTAATATCCCTTTCAGAAAATTGTTATTGTTAAAGTGAATTTTCATTCAAGATGGAAAATGTTGGAAACTTATCATAAGTTCAAGTCAGATATCTTGTCAAAATACACAGGATCGTCTTTCTAATTACTGGTTTATTCATCTTAAGAGTACATAGTTTCATAAAGAATAGGGCTTTTTAAACATTTTCCATTAGCGACTTTGGGCTAGGAAAGTTTTGCTATCCCATTTTCATTTGAAAAGTCTTGTCAGAACTCCGAAGTTTGAAAATATATAAGAAAACAAACATTAATTTATCGTAACTGAAAATTAGTTCAATAAAAAATATATTTTTCAGCAGTCTTGAACGTAATTCTGTCTTTTAGCCAGACATTTTATAAGTTCGTAATTCATTCGCAAATGAATGAAATCCCTTATCTATCCGTTACTTTTTCGTTACCTTCTAAAACATGCAAAGTGTGTCACATGCTTTTCAGTGTAATTTATATTCTCAGAAGCTTTATTTGATTTTCAATACACAATGTATTTGCTTGATAAACTGAATAATGTTTTATACCAGAATGGATTTACAATTGAGTGGCCATACCTTAATAATATAAATCAAAAAGTTTTAAAGACATCGGATTTTTTTTAAATTCACTACCTGTCGGCTCATATGGAATCAAAATGTAATTAGAATTAATCGATTAATTGTTGCTAAGTTTTGAAAATGTTAAAATTGTGTATTGACACTGAGATAACATAATTGTACAAAATTCAGAACTAGTAACTGAGGAAATGAGTGGCAAATCGATGACAAAATTCCATCTTTACAAACACGAAGCAAGTCAAGTTAAATAAAAGCTTGAAAAATGAGGATGGGTTATATTAAGGTATGGCACCAATGTCTGTAGTCTACAAGCTAGTTAGCCGACAACAGAAAATTTCTAGCATTCTGATTGTAATTACTGACAGAAATTCTCTCTATTCTTCTTAAGGTAAAAAACTTTTAGTTTAGTTAGATAAATATCCCATTTTGAAGCTGAACGAGAGCTATTTTTTTGTCGAACCTCATTATCTGAACTCTCCTCAGAGGATGTTGACGACATATTAGCTGGCATACCCATCTCTAAATACCAACATCACGATGCTTCACCCCGAATTATTTAACCTTCACCAGGTCTCCGCATATGGCGGTCCATCGGCGGAATCAGGTCTCAGGCATGGATCCTTTGATTCAGAAGTCGAAACTGTATCTCAAGGTCGGGGGCGCGGTAGCCCAGAAGTAAGGTTTCGGCTTTGGTGTCGGAAGGTTCCAGGTTCGAAACCTGATTCCACTGAACATTCGCCATGGATATGGGTCTGGTGCACGTTAAATGTGACGTCGTGGGTCAAACGTCCTCTTGATGGTGTGGAGCGGAAGTTTGGAGAGGGGGTTGCCAGCTCAGGTGTTGTCCTCTCCATCAGCTTTTATCAGCTCTGAACTTAGGGTGAGCCGGTCGGTGTGGCTTATGGAGGTGTTGCCATCAACCGAGGTTCAAAATTACGAGATCCATCCCAAAATAGCCCTCTTGTAGCTACAAAAAGGAACTTTAAGATAACTAAACTAAACTGCCTCTAGGTCACTGAAGTTCTCAATAATTAGAATGGAACACTAAGTACGTGTTTGACAAGATCAGGTGGCAAAAGAAATAAGCAATTTGATTCTTGTGTCTGACAGCTATTTTTTCAATTGATTACCACTTATATTTTCCAATGTATGAATATTATTGATAAGATTGCTCATGCTTGCTAATTAGAAAGCAAATGCTGAATTATATTATTCAGTAGTTCCAGTACATGTTTGAGAATCAAAAGAATTTTTGTTCGCTGAGCATCCTGAACTCTATGGCACACTGCACATTGATAAAAGCAATGCAAGAAAAAATACTAAACACATACTAAGCAGGTTTTCAAATTTTAATTAAAGCAATATTTTATTCATATATCAGTTCTTTGTTTAGATAGTTTATAGTGCTTTTCATTGCGTATTTTTTGCGTGCAACTATTTACAGAAAACCCTTAGGTGTTGATTTTCGAAACTAAACAGCAACAAAATCAAACTTAATTTCCTGCGCTTAATGGATCCATTTTGGAACATTTTGGATTTTTCAAAAAGATCTTTTCACGTATCCTATCGAAATCTAAGACAAGAATGTCACTTTTGAAAAGAAACAGAAAATACAAAAAGAAGAAAATTGTTTTCAATCTGGGTATAAATAAAAAAGGGGAAAAATTCTTCCCTGATTTTGTGCAAAACTCCCACTTTGAGAAGGAAACTTTCGAAGATTGATAGAGACAGATGAACGGAAATAAAATCTCCCTAAAAACCTTTCAATAAAGAAAGCGGACGTTCATTTTCGGGTATTTTCATTCAACGGAAAAGAGAGCTCGGCTCATTTTCTATGAGAGCCCAGATCAATGGCAAAGCTCGGAGCGAGCTGTTTACAATAATGGCGCCTTTTCCGAAGAAGCTTTGACAAAAGGCATCGAGAAGAGTTAAGTTACGGGGCAGATCTTAAGATAGAGATTTATTTAACGAAAGGCTATTAATAAATAACAATAATTGTGACGCTATTTACTGATGAAAGCGCAGCGAGCGGAAACGATGTAGCTATTACAAAGGTGGTGTACGTCTGCGCCAAAATCCTTCAGGCTGTAAACTCATTGTTTAAAGAACAATGATAATGCATTATCACATTCGCTGGAAATCTTTCACAGGCAGTAAACATTCGGGTGATGTGCTCTCACGCAGCTTGGCGGGAATAAT
Source organism: Araneus ventricosus (assembly GCA_013235015.1). NCBI lineage: Eukaryota > Metazoa > Arthropoda > Arachnida > Araneae > Araneidae > Araneus > Araneus ventricosus. The sequence continues at coordinate 2,887,245 of BGPR01000017.1, read as the reverse complement.
TATTATTCTTTTGTTAAATCTCATTTCTCAGCATGTTTGGTAGATTTTTTAGAAGCCACATGTGTAAGCAACATCATTTTTCTTAGGAAATATTTTTCTTCTCAAAGATTTTCTAATTTTTCTTTTTTTTCTGCGTAAGGTACGTTAAAAGGGTCTTATTTCTGCTCTTTTTCTAAAGCATTAACTCGTTTCCTCTTTTTTTTTTAATTATCGCTTCTCTTTTCAAAAAAATATAAAATAAAAAAGTACCAAGTGACGCTTCGGTTAATTTCACTCCAAAGAAATTTGTTAGCGAATTTTTGATTCTTAAAATAAAAATTTTCGTTCACAGCGAGGCTTAACTGGCGACAGGGAAAAAAGCAAGAATCGACTCGGAGAACAAAAAGTTGCAAACTCTCCCCTTATTGATTGTGCTTAACTAGTGTAACAGTTTAAAATTAAGCTACTGATGTGCAGTTGTCGAACCATCTAGAGAAGATTTTTCTACAGCAGTGTCGCAAATATACACCAGTGTTCCTCTTAAATTTTTCAAAGATATTCTTTCTATTATATTCTAAAACATTTTCAAACACTTGTAACGGCTATTCCGCTGAAAGTAGTTCGGATTTTTTAGACATTTGAATAAAGTTGTTTCATTGCTATCTTAAATACTACTTTTTCTAATGTAAATTCTTCTTTTAGCAATTATTTGAGCACCCTTTTAAGTAGGGACTGCTTCTTCGACAACAATGTAGAAAAATGATTTGTCTTGCATTATTGTAATTATTTGTCTTACATGTTAGTTAAAAAGTGTATTGAATGAATTATCTAGCAACAATGCAGCGATTTAATTTTATAGTTAAGGGCGTCTGCTATATGAAAAAGACGATCCTAAATAGAAATCCAACAATTCTAATGGCCTGGAGAAGTTGGGATTTCTATTTCTCGTGTTAACCATGGGTTACGGCGCCGATTCTCCACGAAGCCTAATTGTAGGATGAAAAAGGAAGTAAATCCCAATTTTTTTCAAGATGAGAAAAACAAATGAGAAGATATCAAACCAAGTAACTCCTATTCCTAAATTGAAATTCACATATCATAATATTAAAACAGTTTATTGAAATAATCTGAACTAACCCTTAAAAGCATATATATTGCACAAATTTTACGATTGCACCTATACCCTTGGTAACATTGCCATGCCATTTTCAAAACTGTCTGACAAACATTAAATCAATTCCGCAGTAAATAGGATAATAAACATTTTCAATTTAAGAGACAAAAGCTAGAAACCCCAAGAAATCTATTTAAAAGAAATTATAATTAACAAATCATAAAATTGATATAAATAAAACTTAATAATACTTTATAAAAAAATAAATCATTTCTTTATTTCAGGGGCGCCATCTATATTTGAAAAAATTAAGACATTGCAATAACCATTATAATCTAAGAACAATAATAGACTATCTAATTATATAAACCACCTGGATATAACTAATTTGTTAATTAAGTGAACTTAAATTTTCTTATTGATATAAGCATGCAAGAAATTCTTAAGATACACATACCTGAAAGAACATTCAATAAATTCTTTAATTCCGTTTTGTCAATATGTAAATTCTGATATTAATGTCTTGTTTCTATGTAAATAATTTAATATAATGTTTTTATATACAGAATGACTTATATTGCTAGGAGCAGCAGCTGCCTGGGGACATATGACATCCCGACTCCAGAAATATGGTCTGCTATCCCAATATGGTCTGCAGTACGGATTTAGAGAAGGGAAGTCAGCTGATTTTCATTCAACTTTTTCACCGTCATATTCAGCCCAACAGATTACGAGAGCAAAAGCAGTGGAATTCATATTCACCCCCCTAATTTTCTTCTCCACAAACAAATTTCACTTACAGAAAATCACATGGACTCAGGAGCTGATGGATCTAAAACGGACGAAGGCACTGGTACATATTGCATTCTCGATAACTATGGAATTACAGCCTCATGGCAAGGTAAACTTGATCACAGCAATTTGGTTTTCCAAGCTGAAATCCTTGAAATTAGAATGGCAATTGAAGCAGCTTCTTCCCTTCATAGACCAATCAAAATTTGGAAAGACAGTTTGTCAAGTTTGATGGCTTAATCCTAAATCCCACCATAGTATGGTCCGAGAAATTCAAATCCTTTCTCTCCCATAAACACATTCACATGAGATGGCTTAAAGCCCACGTCGGTTATTTAGGCAACAAATGCGCAGACCAATTAGTCAAAAAAGCCATCTCAAAAGGCGACCCTCTCTTTCTACCTAAGCCACTTTCCTACCTGAAATCTAAGATTAAGTCAGCTGCTTTAAACATCTGGCAAGACAACTGAGATAACGGAGAAACTGGCCGCAGTACACACGATATAGTGCCTAGGGTCTCAAACAAGCCAGTAAGATGGAATAGAGAAGAGATAATGTTCGTTGCAGGACACGGGCCTTTCCCTTCATACCTTCAATCTTCGAACACATCAAAACTGCTCGTGCGGAGAAAAAGGAGATCCAATGCACTATGCCACAAAATATTGGTTTACCTTCTCCTGGCATTTCCAAACTCCAACAGTGTCACTTAAGTTACAGTGGTTGAAAAGCATTCTGACGAATAACTTATCAAGAACCCGACTTCGATTCCTAATGCGTTTCATATGTGATGAGAACAATCTCACTGTAGAGGATAATAATTGAGCACTCATCCACCCAGACTCACACAAACTTCCGGCTACTTATGACTTTTTTCCCCTCTAAGTATTTTTTTCTTTTTTGTTTTGTTTTCTATGTTGTTCTGTCCAGTGTATGTTTCTTTTTCATTTTTATTTGTTTTTGTACCTGTTACTTGTTTTTGTCCTTTCTTAAAAAAATAAAATTCACCTCCATCCATCCAAACCGGAAAGGAGCCAAATGGCTCTAAACACAGGGATGCAGGTGGTGTAATGCAATGCAATATCCCAATATGGTAGTCTATTAATATCAAATTCAAATGCATTTCTTTTATCGAAAATATTTGTAAAAATTTTACCATTTTCAATACTAAATTCAAGATCACGAAAATCCGCAGATAGATTGTTATTTGTATATATATATCGCTAGTAGGAAATCCCTAAAAGATGTCAGTAACGCGATTTCTTTGGAAAGCATTGAGAAAAGTTCTAAAATTCCTGTTACTAATATAAATTCAATGAAGTCAAGATGAGTAAAAAACAATTTTGGATATCGCAGAGTTCCTTCTACTTTAGAAACCATTTCTCTACGCTCGTTGTCATAAAGCAGCTAGGCGTAAATCCGTAACTACTTTATTCATTTTCTAATTCATCTGAAATTTTTATTCATTTGAAAGATATGACTTATCCCCGTACTAGCAAGCACAATTTCTAGAATCAGGTTTCAGTGCTCTAAGTTATAATGCTCGCAATGACAATACTAAGCAAGAAAAGATACTGCTGACTGTATCCTATTTTTTCAACATTAGCCACAATGTGCACACGTAGAATGTGATTTAATAAATGGGGGAATGTTAAATATTGCAGGAAAATAAACATATTAAGGGTAGTTTTATATTAAATTTGTGAAGCTCTATACTTCTGCAATCGACTTATTTTCTGTCTCTCATAGTTTCCGAGATAAAAATTTAACTTCCGGGATTCCCCACTCATAGCACTGCGATTCTTCTCAGATTACGGCACGTAACCGTATAAGTACACATTATTTTCACAATTATTGCTGTCTCGAGTGTAATTTCCCTGTATAAATGTATAATCACAAAACGAACACTGTCCTGTCACAGCATCCGGGTAAAACTGACAGAATGACCGTCCACCGCGACAGAAAATACGCGCACTGTAGTCGAATGCATAATACGAGCGGATAAAATAATACACCCAATACGAGCGGCTGATGTACCACTCCTCCAGTGGTAGTACCCACCACCATTATTGTACCCATCTAAGAAAAGAGACTCCGCTTACTTATCCGGAGGCTTCTCATTCAAGTACTCGTGGTGCCGCTCCCACCGGAGGGATTTGCACAAATGTATAAGAACACATCCTATATGCGAAATAAATTGAAAGAAATTAACGTTTTTCTTTAAAAAATGCTCGTAATGTCAAAAATATTGGCTAAAAGAAAGAATTTTTATTTTACCATTATTTCATCTTGCGATCGAATAGTGTGAAAAAATATAGCCTAGATATTCAACCCATAGAAACAATAATACCCGTATTGTCAACTTCCGCCAGAATAAAGGATATCCGAAAGAAATTTGAAATAGAAAATTCCAAATTGGTCTTGACACCTGCAGAAACTGATTTGATGTGAAATTCTTAGCAGAAAAACAATATTCAAGAAAAGCTTGGCAGTGTTGGAAAGAAGGGAATCCGAAAAATTTCAAGAGATCTATTAAGTTTCAATCCGCTGACTGACAGGAGAAATTCAATCACACAAAAAGATTTTCCAAGATTTTTTGTGTCATATATGTGACAAAGTAGCTACTGACAAGCGCTACCACGCCATTAGAAGCAGGATTTTGAATCCTGGGTAAGACGAAGATAACTTTTCTGTGTGGTTTTTCGGTTGCTTCTGTCGAAACTGACTGGAATCAAATATGAGTAACTAATTGCACGCTATGAATGTAATAATTATTCAAAGATAATGAATGCATTATCATATGTACAAAGAAATTGAAAATCAGTATGTTGTCTTAATTTCGTGACTTTAGGAAGTTTAACCCGTTAACAGTGTAGATTTTTGTAGTATTTAATTAGATGACCCCTCTCTTTATTTTGGGGATGCGTTGTCATATTGATTTAACCCTTAAATGCCCGTTTTTTCACAAAATTATTTTAAAATGTTTTTTGATTTCCATTCCTTGAATGAAACATGGGAAAAATACTTTTAAAAATTCTATTTTGTTTTAAGTATCGTTTACGGCTAAACAACAGTTTGTAACCAATTGGCATCGCTGGACTTTAGTTGAGAAAAAATTTCCTTTATAAAATTCTATAATACTGGCTGATCCCGAGCAGAGCATCTGCGCACCGTTATCTGCGCATTCCACTGTACACCATGCTATTTGCCAAGTTGGCGCGTTCTGTCTTCGTAGTTTATGAGAGGGGTTACGTTTCATTGGGGTTGCACACCCAGTAAATCTGACAGATATGGCTTGATGAAAATAGAAATTATACCTGTTAGTTAATGCAGGAACCATATGAAAATATTTTTATTAATGAATACTATTAGAAAGAAAAATGTGTGAAGATTTGCTTTGAAAGTTTTAAATTTTAGCGCGGAAATTCCCAACCTTTTGAGATGTGCTGACCACCTATTGTGTAAAAATATTTTGAGGTCCACTAACTAATATACAAGTAAAAAAAATACAAATACATATAATACACATATATAATATGTATTATATGCTCGTATATGTCAGTAATTAGTAAAGGTTACTGTAAAAGGATTAACATTATATTTTTTATAAAGCAAAAAAATGTATTGTTGTTACTTAGCTGTCACAATGTAAGAAAAATCGAAAACAAGCAGTCAAAATTCAAAATAACAAAAACTCAATGCGATTTTTGATATTGTTTTCCCCCACAAGAGAGTCAATATCTGGATAAAAACTTGACAGTTTCAGCCTCAAGTCACTTTCTACATTCAGTTTGTTTCTGTACTTATGTTTCAAAAAAATATTGAGAAAGCACGTTAACACAGATAAGTGGACGAGAACCCCATAAAATGTCTCAGTGCAAGTTTAGCAATTGCTGAATACTGTTGCCGAACATTTTTACAGAGCAGGACCAATGATAGCATTCTAAAAAAACGATTTTAGAGTCTGGTCACATGATAATTCAAATAAGCTCCCCTGATTTTGACACTTGACTAGGTGTCTGCGGCCCACTAATAAGCTACATGAGGCCCACTTGTGGTTTGCGGCCCGTAGGTTGGGAACCACTGTTTTAACGGATTAAAAATAAATCGATTAAGATGTTAAGGTTATACTAAAATGATGAGATAGTTTTGGAAGGTAGTGGAGGTAATGAAAGCGAGTGAAAACATTCGGAGAAAAATTTTGCCACTCAAGGATCCAACGTGCAGAGTTGGAATAGGGGGCCGAGGTCTTGACAACTTTACTGTCGGAAAGCATATATAAAGGTGAAACAGGAGTTTTTTTAAATTTCGGATGTCATTTATATTGTAGTATGGGATTTTAGAGATTGTTGAATTTTAGATGGAAGGAGAGTTTGATAAATTTTATTTGCAAGTTTTTGAATGAAATTTTTTTAGAAAAGCCCAAGTCGACGATTTCAACTATTTTGACATTGACCTGAACGTTCTCTGGCTCGTCAAAGCCCATCTGCTTCATTTCTAACCGATCTCTTTTGAAATATTTCATCCAAAGTTCACTATATATTGTAAGAAATATTGTGAACTCTTCGGCTTAAACTCATTTTTTGCGAGAAAAAGTTGTTTTACACCAGAACGAATACAGTAGCAGGTCAATCTTATGAAGTTATGCCTAACATGGCGATCGGTTTTATTTTGCAAACAAGCCGATCATTGCTATCGGCAGAAGAGAAATTAAACCTTTTTTCCGCCACGTAAAATAGAGTTTATATATATATATATATATAATATAATATATGAGAGAGAGAGAGATTAAACACAGATGAATTTTAAGATATAATAATACGGATAAGGAATTTTCTTCAACATTGTAGAATATAATATGGTATTCTAAAGTGTACAAATAAAGCAAAAAGGGTGCAGCCTCAAGTGAAATACATAAAATTTTAATTTTTTCATTAGTACTCCGGTTGCCATCTACATGTTGTAATCTGATTTAATAACTTTTTCAGTTTGTATCCAATTTGCAACAACAGGCATTAGAGCTCCATTCTTATTCTCAATATTTTAAAAGACAAAATTGGGTTTGTTTGCTGAAAGGCAACACTGGGCATTTAAGGATTAACTACATGCACATACGTAGAATATTGAGATGTTAATGGATAATCGGTCATTATTGTACCGAATGATAACGTTTATGAATGACTTAATTTTAGCTTATATGTTTAAAAACGAACCAATTCAGCACACGAGTGGTGTTCGGACAAACCTGTTAAGAGGCTAATAAGATTTTTTACGTATCTGATGATAGTTGGACTCGTTTCTGTCTTCCACTTCGATCACAAGCCATTGGTGATATTTCCAAAAACTAGCCATACTTAAATATAGAAACTATTTCTTCGATGTCGAAAAAGATAATTACTGAAACTAAAATAAATTTATAGTTGCGATTTCTCTGTCTTATTTAACTTGAAGATGACGTTTTTGACCCTATGAAGGCACATGAATCCGACTCGTTTCTGAGCAATTAACCACCTACTGAAATTTGTAAATACTTTACCGAAACCTCCTGTATAACAAATTTTGCCTTCTGCATTTTAGAAGAAGGGGATATTGAAATAGTTTTCTCAAACGTATCATCCGAAAGAAAAGTGCCACAGTGGAGCTGATAAAACGCTCTAAAAAAGATTTTTATTATAATTTATTTATAGATGCAGTTCAATAAGTAGATAATGCTCAGATTTCAAAAACGGTATTCTGTGAAAGACATTTTCAATTACAGAACTCATTAAATATCTACAGATTCGTTATACTTGATGCATTTTCTGTCCATCAAAATTGACCTTTCAACAAAGCTTTTGAAGTAATCCTTCCAATTACGAGTCGTCTGGAATAAGATCAGGCGAAAGGGATGGTAACTTTGTATAAAGAACTCGATTAAATATTCTATCTTTCGTGAAATGGTGTGGTAGGACTTACTTCAAAAGACAGGAGATGCGAAGATCGATATAAGACGTTTACGAAACGTAGATTAACATAATTAAGCAAACATTTGCAAATTGTTGACAAAACAAGCTATCGGCAGTGTTGGTTTACATTCTTCGGTAAAGAATGGACAAGATATGAACGAGATATCACAGCCACATTAGGCTATTAGTTTCAATAGATCCAAAAAAATCTGTACGATCGTAGAAAGTTATCAGTAACCCAAATAGAACTATCTCTATTAACTATACAAGAATGAGCTTAAATACTCCGAAGAATCTTCGAGCCCATACTCTGTTCAATTACTTTCACGCTAGGAAGAGACGAGAGAACTCAAGTTTCCTGTTCGATTTGCAGTCGATAGACTAAGGTTATCTTGAATAGAATTCATCAATTTTCAAAGCGATGACTGCCATGACTCACACCTCTGAGACTCACCCCATTCTATCTAATTAGAAGACTCCTCCTTTTTTATAGTTAAGAGATAGTAGAAAAGGCGCCATCTAATTAGATTAAGGGGAGTTGGAACCGTAAGTCCGCTAACCCTAACAATGTTACTTCGATGTATCTTTTCTCAAAACCTGTTATAGATTCATGTTTGAAAATTTTTATGCACGTAAAGTACATCTTTCTCACTAAACTAAAATGATTTTTAAAAAAATTTCAAAGATTTATTCTTTACAATTTTTTTGTGTAAAAAAATGTGAAATTGGCCATTTCGATGTACCTTTTCTCAAAATCTGCTATAGATACATGTTTGAAACTTTTTATACAAGTAAAGTGCACCTTTCTCATTATACTGAAATGAGCTTTTTAAAAAAATCAAAACTATTTTTTATAATTTTTTTGGCGTCAAAATAGGGTAAAATTTCACTGTCTAATTAAATATTATGTAAATTTTTAAAAAATTAAAAATTAACCAAAAGCTCATTTCAGTATAATGATAAAACTGTTCTTTACATCTATAAAAAATTTCAAAACATGCATCTATAACAGATTTTGAGAAAAGGTACATTCAAAGTGGCAAATTTAACATTTTCGGAGTTAGGGCTCCAACTCCCCTTAAAGGCTGAGTCTCACAGACGTGAATCATGGCAGTCAACGTGTTAAATATGACACGACTAATTGATCAAATATTGCTTCAGAATTGCTAGTAGTATGTGTAGCAGTTTCTACAAATGTAACATATTTGGTTTTCTCTTTACATTTTAATATTTTGGTCCTGTTCAAATTCCCTTTGTTTCAGTACGAAAGCATTTTCCTAAGATTGATAATAATGGTAGAAGGTCTGTTAGCTTCTCCTGTTCGAAAATAGGAGAAGTACTAGAGGTGCTACCATTATTTGGTAATTCAACTTCAAGAGCAGAAAAGGATCACGTATTAACAGAACACTGGCAAAGTCACGATCAAATGTATCGTTATAAATTTTTTCAATTATTCTATGTTGAATAGATGCAGGTCTTGAAAAGATGTATACTCGCGAAAGAGACGAAGTCACCATGAAGAAATTTGTATAAATAAACGTTTACCACAATGAACAAGCATATCGTATTTACTCCACATTCTTTGTCATTTTATCGTAGTTACGAATTGACGAATTAAATTCTCATTGCTCAATAGTATGTAATCCAAATCTGGTTCAATTTCGAATAAATATTTTTGCTGATAAAATCCTAAAATATATCCCTCTCTTTGATGGTACCTGTATAACTTTATGTGAACGCACTGCATAACTTAGGTGTATGAGGCCAGTACACACATGCTATATGTGTTGGACAAATCATTAGTGACAAAATGCCAGAGGACCGATTAAAGAAGCTTGAAGTGCAGTGATGGCAATTGGGCAGTGCACACGTAGTTCCAACAGATCAAGAGTGTCGCTAATGACTTGTTCGACACATTTGTTTAGCACTTTACCCTCGAACCGGAAAGAAACCGGAACAGAATCGGAGGTATGTGTGTACTATTTAACTTTCATCAATGTACTTCAAGTCGCTAATATCTACTCCAGCATTTTGCCGCTAATGATTTGTCCGACACAAATCACATGTGTGTACCGGGTTTCCTGGTGTACTAAGAGTATACACAGTAAGCTTAATTGAAGCCATCAAAGTTTAAGCGGGGATATTGGAAATGGCATGGACTCGGCTCAAATCCGCACTTTATTTTTATTACTTGGTCAGTTTTCTGCTTATTTTTTCTATGAACAAATGGAGTCAGAACAGAAGAAACATTTACCTTTTGTAGAGTTCTTCTGCCTCTCTGTTATTTTTCAATGCCCGTAAACTTCTAGCGGCGTTGACGATGGCGACTGTATGGTTTGGTTGTAAGCGCATTGCTTGTCGGTACTGCTGAACGGCCTCCTCAACTCGGCCTAGAGTGAAAAAAGCACGAAAAAGTTTCTGTGAAAAATTTTATTAAACGAAAATATTTAAAGAGTATATTATAACTAAGAGTTAACATCTTTTTCCGGTTTCTACTCTTTCCCCCTCTGTCGTATAATATATAAAGCTTTTGTATCAATTCCATTCGATCATTTCTCGAATGTTGACTACATCCATGGTTTCGAAGATTTTATATAGAAATGAATTTTACGAATGTTCGTATTTCTGTTCCAATAATTTTAAGTCTAAAACATGTATGAATTAAAAATTAGTTATTAAGGTTAAAACCATAATTAGTTTAAGAAAATTTTACCAGTACTTAATACATTAACATTAATTAAGGATTGAATATCTAAAAAGACAAAAAATAAGGATTGAGTACCTAAAAAGATAAAAATTATAATAGAAGCAATTCTGTTATTTCAAAATAATAAAACAAAAAAAAATGAAAATGAAAATTATAAAAAATGCATAAAAACCTTAAAAAATTTTAAAATATTAAAAACAAAATAAAAACCTTAAAAAATTTTAAAATATTAAAAACAAAATAAAAACCTTAAAAAATTTTAAAATATTAAAAACAAAATAAAAACCTTAAAAAATTTTAAAATATTAAAAACAAAATAAAAACCTTAAAAAATTTTTTATGAAAAATCTACAAAAAAATATTATCAAGTTTTTAGTTAGTGTATCCCTCACTAGATGGAGATATGTGTGCGTACCTTTTTACTAAGTTTACTTTGTAACTGCATCCCTTCTTTTGTCTCACTCCACAACTTTTATAAGGGATAAGATTTTAAGTCCTTTTTATATTTTGTTTAAGACTGTTTTTAATTTCTTCTTTGTGGATAAATGTTTTTCTTTCCAATATATTCCGGAATAGGCTCAGGCCATAGAGGAAATTAAAAATTAAATTCAGACCTTAAAATCTTTTTCCTCTACAGAAAACCTATTTTAGTTTTGAATCTGCACGGATGAATGGCCTCTGATGAAGTCATCCACCGGATTCTTATTTCTTATCGTTGTCTGCTATTATTTTTGTATTTTTAATTCTTCCACAATTAAAAATTCCCTCTATTAGTATTTATACTCATTTTGCACATTAATTAAGAGTATTCTTTGTCTAACGCATATCTTTGATATATTTAACACAGTTACCAGCTCTTTGACTATTTGAGTGAAAAATATATAGCACTCTCAATTCTGTGAAATATTTCTTTTATACCAGATACAAAAGTATTTATTTTTAAATATAATGTTGTTAATAATCATATCATAGTGATCTCATTTCAAATTTCAGTAACTTATGCGAGTAAGTTCTTACATTAATTTAATTCTTTTCAAGTATGGTAATTAATATACATTTTGTATCACCTTTACTTTAGAAATACAAACTACCTTTGTCTTCTAAGGTCTGTTTTCAGTTGAATGAGCGATTCTTGAAAAGGTTAAATGTACATAATGGCCAAATAATTACATACTTGAATGACCATTAATGCATTCATTATAAACATTTCATTTCTGAACCAATTATATAGACTTAAAAAGAAACAGAAGTTCTTATTAGCAATTCCTGTTCTTTTATGTGAAAGGAATTCAATCAATGACAATTTAAAAGAAATTCAGTCAACATTAGCTTATGAAACATTGTTATTTACAAATCCATAATTTCTGGAACAAAATTAGAATTTTGCATGCAAAAGTTCGCGAGTTTATCGATTGGTTTTCACTTTCTGTCTCTACTTCCAGGCTTTACATTCATTCAAACCACACCCTTTGGATGTAATTCAACGTAAGTCATTTTTAATCATACACCATTCATTCTACAAATATGTTTTGAGAAACAGTTGCCCGAGTTACAGTCCTCAATTATTCAATCCAATCTTTTGGATTCGAAGGAATAAACTACTTATAACACGTAAATATAACCATCTCAAAGTAAGGAAATACATACAGATTTTCTTTACATAAGAGGAAATGTTTCGTGTAGAAAATCGATTTTTACGAAAAAAGGGAAATAAATACACACTATTAGGAGAATAACACAATCAACAATACTAGCGAAACAGCTAAATTAATAGTTTTTAGTACATTTCCTTTTGCAATATTTGTCATGTTCTTGGCTTTTTTGTTCATTCAATTAATGACACATTTTGAAGTTCCATGAAAAATCTACTAGAAAAGGACTTCATAATATTCAACTGTGGCCAAATAACAAACGAAGAATAGCTATTTCTCCAAACTTCAACTCCGTAACACTTCTGGAGTTTGTTTGGTCTTCATGGTAGTCTTAACGCGTATAAGTCTTTTATATGCATATGTATGTATGATAAGTCTTCTCTGGAATTGAGTCTTCAACACATGACTCCAGTCGAGTCAAGACTGCCACCAACACACTGCGGTGTCTTGAGATGAGCAGTAGACTCCGAATTGGTGCCATTAGTGTTCAGAGTGCAGGAGGATGAAATTTCAAAATAAATATTGAAAAGAGGATTCTGGTGAGGAAAGAGCTTTCTCCCTTTTTAAGTCAGATAAGATTTGGGGTTCATCTTGATCACCCGTGGGGTTATTGTTGTCTTTCCTCATTAGTAGTCAATAAAATTTGAGAATAAGACAGGGGAGTTGTGCTATCCACTGGTTGATTGAATTGATCAGTCCGCAACCGAGAGCTTCCTTTACTTATATGATTTATTCTTGATGATTTAGCAATACAGTAGCTATACTGGTCCAAACTCAGAGGGAAAAACTACTTGTAGAGCATCTGTGCCACCCATAAGGTTAAAGCCAAGTCTGTGGGACAACAAAAGCATTTAGTTGAAGCTTGAAAAGTTAGGCTTCGTCCGTATAATACAACAGTGACGTGGTCCATCCAAAATATCGCTCCTGTAGCTCTTCAAATTAAGGGATCAATGAAATAAAGCAATTATTATATATTGTGTATTAAAATTTACCTGTTTCAAAGGAGCTTAATTTGAAATTTCCACTGCATGTTTTTGGAAAGACCTACTACATATCTTGAAAATTTCGCAGTTAAATTTAAAATGTAAATTTTAAATATATGGGCGGTTGATCTAATCGCTTTGTAGTAAGAAACTAGATATGAGAAATTGGTTGAAAATTAGTGTGATCAAAAATTCATTAAAATAAAGAGCAAACCAATTATTCACTGGATACAGACAGGAAGAGTATCGGACGTTTAGCAGCATGACAAATATTACAGAATTCTTTTCAGGCCAAAGGGAAAAGAACGTTTCAGTTACGCAGATTCGCTTGGTTCTAATAAGTCGTTAGATTAAGGTTGAATTCAGTGTAATTTTTAGAGTTATTTCTAAAAATATTTAAAAATAATTAAACTATTTCTCGAATATAACATTTTGGTATATCGATTTCAAATCAAAATACTTTACATTGAAGTTTAGATCCAGATTACACTGCCATAAAAAGAACTGGACTTTGCAATATATTTCATTATAAGAAAATTATTTTCATGAACTCGTAATTCATTTTAATTCGTTTAAGCAAGTGGTCTGTATTTATTGATAGCTTTGTTCCTTAGAAATGGAACCAGTTCTAAGGAACTGGACCATCTACTTCACTCGGGATTCAGAAATTCCTGATTTTCTTTAAAATTTATTGATAACTGGTTCTATATTTATAAATGCATAAAACTGATTTCAAAATACCGTTAATTTTGTTAAGACAGGTAGAAAATTGATTAAAGCAATGACTTTTTAACGTTACAACTTATGAAACAATATAAAAGAATATGAACTTAAAACCTATCACCGACTGGTATTCACTGGCAACTTCTCCAACATTAAAATCTTTTTAAAATTCACAAACGCGGTCTAGAAGAAAAACGGAAAATTTTCTTTGTCCTGTGAGATACATAAAGAGCAACGGTGGATATTTCCGCACAAATTGTAACTCGGAAAAAATGTGAAATATAGTGAGTTTCCTAAGAAATAAAATATTCAAATAAAATAGATAGCAGTAAAATTAAAGGAGATAGAAAGAAACAGAAAGCACTCAGAAGACACATTCCACTATCTTCGTCACGATTTATTAAATAGGCTTTCTTCAAGATACCAGCGTGTATCGTCGGTTTTTTCCGGAACTTTTTTGAACAGCTAAAAACGGTTAAGACGTTGTTCGTCACGTTTCCCCTTCATTGCTGCTTTGGAGACAGGAAGAATCTATGGCCCAAAACAAACCGCTTGACCATTCCTCGAACGTGAGTTTCGGAAGCGAGATGGTCAGCCGGAGATCATCTTCACAGTTACTTCAGGAAGCGATTTTTACTGCTTTTTGTATTTTTTACGCATTGGATGGGAATGGGAAGGATTAATGCAATAGGAAAAGCTTTTTTAATTCCTGCATTAG
>BGPR01000017.1:2786675-2872625 GCA_013235015.1 Araneus ventricosus | reverse complement strand
ACTTAAAGATAAGTCCAATGAGTTTAATAAGTCAATTCTATTTTCTTAGCAACCACATCATGAGAACAAAATTTCCTTTCATTCCAATCCGCGCTTTACTAGAAGGCAAACCAATGTGCATTGTTGTAGAGAGGAGAAAAAATATTTGAAGAAAGCAAATAAAAAAATGAAAATTGTTGGATCTCAAAACGCAGCGACAGAGTCTATTTCCATAGAAATATATTTCAAAAGGAGTACGAAAGATAATATTACTTTATCTTGAAGAAGGGCGAGGGCCCCGTTGGATGCATGCAAATTCAATTACTTTTACGGCAGTCAGAGCCAATTTTCGGAGATGTGCCATTTCAAGAAGAAGGTGTGTAAGTGATTCCTAGACTAGAGAGCAGAGCAACTTCCTATTAGACCCAGGTGGTTGGAGTCGTAGTGAAAAATGTAATTTGGAAAATAGGACCACGTATGATCTTTATCAAATTGTATGCAAAATAGATGCGATTATTCAAGCAGTTTGGGGCAAAAGCAGAACAGATTAAAAAATAAAGTTCGTTTAGAAAGGCCATAGGGAAAAAATAATACGTACAACTTTCATGTTTTCTTTAGTAGACAAAGAGTTGTTGCCGAAAGAAAGAAAGGAGAAAAAAAAATTGAAAATTGCCAGTGAGAATCTTGGAGGAGAAAAAAGAAAAATTACATTAAATTGAAAAAAATGATGATATGATCTAAATTTTTCAGAAAGTGTGAGAGATTGGAAAAAATATAGCTTTGAAAATCAAATTGAAAACCAAAAACTTTCGAATTAGTTTTCTTTCGCCGATGTTTTTCATTTCAATTATTGCTGTTTTTAATACGAATTAATTATTAAAGAATTTATTTGAAATTCTACATTTTTTATGTTGTCATGGGCTTTTTTCAGTTCAAATTGTTCATTGATTCATTAAAAAATATCTTTGTAAGGCGATTTAAAAAATTATTTTCAAAAATTAAATAATTTTTTATATCCGCAAGCTGAGATTTTTAAAAATTCTCTTGCCTTGGGCAACTCAGAAATCGTCTTTCAATTATTTTATAGAATTTGGCAGGATACGTTATTACAGCTTTGCGTATAAATTCAATAAATCAAATAAAAGTAATTCAATACTTATATGTGATTCAAAAATCACATAAAAGCAATTCGCTTTGCTGCAAAAGCAACTCGAGTGATCCACAAACGATAATTATCCTCCAATTTTATTAAGTCAAATATTCATACCATGTTGTTGGTTTAATTATAGTGGCCTAAACTTATAATAAATATTCAAATTATGATACGCGAAATAATTTTATCCAGAACAGTAAAACTTTTTAAAAATTTGATTAATTCTCTGCAATTGATATTTTTTTTATAATCATTCAAAATTCTCACGATACTTTATGTTCATTTCAGAAATTTTTGTACTTCACATATTTAGAGCTGTGCAATCTAGTTTTTTCTGACTACTGAAATTAACAATATTCTCAATGCAAACATGCAAATGCGTAATCATTCTGAAGAACGATTTTGAAATTTTATTTTTCTTTTATATGGAAGCAATATTTAGGAAAATATAGGAAACAATTTTATATTTTCTATATATATTTCTTCATTTTTATGTTTTTACACTGAGAATTATTTTTTCAGAGCAAAGATTCATAACACATTTTACAAAATTTTGATTATTTTCTTTTACTACCAAAGAAAAATCATTGCTTTATTTAGTCTTGCCAGAGAAAGCTAAACTTCTCTCTGGTGTTATAACGAGTAAAAAGTCGTTTGCTACGCGTATCCCTTGCAATGAAATTTTGGATTCTTCTGCACTATTCTTAATGCAATCCTTCTGACTTGTTTGCTGACATAAACATGGAGGCTGAAAGATCACGAGACCGCTTTTAAATATAATAAATTTTGTATTATCAATTATTGGTAGATGATAATGTCTGCAGATAACTTATATGCAATCCTTGTAAAATAGTTATGGAGAAATTCCCAAAAGAGCAAGGAGCAAACGTAAATTTTATCTACTAAATCAGCGATCAACTGGGTTTACCAAAAGAGCTTGAATTCGTCATTTTAGGGTTAGACATCCACCGTCCAAATAAACGATGCTCAACTTGTTCTTCAAACAACAGAGGTTAGGGATTGATTTGCCACGTACATAGAAACCACGCCCTGAAAAGATTTCTGGAGAACATTCACCTTGTATGTCATGCTGGTGAAGAAGAGCCTTCCCAGCAACTACGCATACTCCGAAGGTTACTGTAGACGATTTAACCCTTTCGCGATGAGATTTTTTTCAATACCACAACAATTTTAGTACACTAGAAGGCCAAAATAAAGGTGTTTTATTTTTAGAAAATTATATCCCCTGGTTTATGGCAGGGGCATATACTTATGTCCCATCCATTGTGATCACTGGGGCGTGCGTGTCCCAATAGTCTTCATCGGGTAATTTTATGAAGGTAAAATAAAAGTTTTCAACTTAAATTTATAAATAAAACAAAATTTAATGGAAATTACACCGTATTTTCCGAAAACAATGCATACGCACTCGTACGCTATCAAGTAAGTTCATGCAATACGGTGAAAAAACCGCAATGCATCAAACTACGGTGTTGACATCATTTCTGTAAATCTAAACCCCTTTTCCAAACTTGGTGGAACTGATGAGGAATACTTCCACTAGACCAAGGAGCATTTCTATCCCCAAAGTGTTTTTGAAGGTCTTTCAGGATATATGTGTCTCACTCGTCACGAAAGGGTTAAATGATTTGATGAGTAGATTCCCGTATAAGATACAAGGTACAACATTTAAAGTCAGCAGATTATGATGCACGATTAGTGTATGATGAATGTATTACGATTACTTTATGCCTCTTGTCTTTCCAAGGAATGGCAAGACAAGAAGATGATTTCATTATGGCTAACGAGACCCATTTTCATCTAAACGGGTTTGTCAATCAACAAAATCGGTGATTTTGTCAGGAAAAACACAAGAATACTCCATCAGCATATTCTTGTGGTAATATAATTGAAAGTTGGTTTCACAAATAAATTTTTATCATTTTTACTTGTTTATCCGGACGGAATTTATCCATATTTATTTTCCAAGAACTACATATAAATAATCTGAAAAAAAAAACTAAAAAACTTAACAGCAAAAAATTATATTTAAAAATGCTCTAGTGATTTTTGAATCACGTTCTATATCAAAAAGTGCACTTGTCTATTATAAGCGATTCCATTTTCAAGAATTTTTTTACATAATATAAAAACCGCCCAACTTCTGAAGCTTTCAACGATTTCTTTCATAGCAGAAACTGAATATTATTATTTGATATGTTTTGAATGCAAATAGTACCCGAATTAATTCACATACAACTGAACTGAATTAGACATCTCTATACAAAAGTTAGGAAAATAAGAAAAGCAATAAGATAAATAAGCATTACTCAATAAATTAGATTTTTCAAGTACTTTTGCTTCAATTCAATATTCAAAAGAATTTCATGGTAAACGCAAATTTACACTGAATGCCAGAAAAAAAATGTCTCACAAATAGGATCCAAAAATATCAAGACCACATATTAAAAATACTATTACCTCCTACGAAACGGCATTGGAAATTGTTCAAATCCAAATAGGTATTTCTTCTTTTACTTTTAGTCTCCGATTTTGATTTTAGAAAGGAGAATCGCACTCCTTCGAAATACATGCAACTAATGCAATCTCATGCTACTTTCCTATTTTATTATACCAGAAAAATCATTTTAGAATTTGAAAGAGAGGAAACATTTTTCTACGTACCTGATTTCTGTAAAAATGTCCCATAATTATTGAAAGAATCCGCATTATTAGGATCCATAGAGAGAGCTTTGAGGTGGAGCGATTCGGCTTCGTCGAGCTTTCCTTCTTCAGCGTAAATGGTTGCAAGGGAAGAGTAGGCTTCTATGAATTCTTTATCCAATTCTATGGCTCTTTGAAGAAGCTCTTGAGATACCTGCGTTCTTCCCTGCTTACTGTAAAAAGGACGAAAGCCGTTTTATCCTCGAGACGATTTGCAGTTAATAGATAGTTGGTATCGAGATAATGGGTTTTTCTTTTCAGAAAGTTCGCGTAGGCCTGGTCAGTGTCAGAGAGATTAAATGTATATAGGGTGAGGAAAGAAAGTGACTTTTAAGGTTTATGAAAACTATCACTTGGCCAATTTTTTTCCTAAACATTCATTTCTATAATTTAATTTCATTAGAGACAATATGTCAGGTTTGATAGATTTGTTAACGCCCAAACCGATCCAGACTACCAGGATGGGTGTAAGGCACATGAAGGGCCACGGGGGAAAAGGTTTGATAGATCAGGTAGATTTTGAAATTAAACAAGGGCTTTTTTGGGACGTATTTCACAGTTTTGAATTATGATCACATGATCACGAAGACAAGCGAGTTGACCCACCACTTTTCCAACTTCCCTATCACACCAGCGTGTACGCTTAACCTCCGACGGTGTACTGTCTGCCTGCCACGAGAACTGACGCCGTCAAATTGTCTAGTTTACGCGATCGCTATAGAAAGAGGTTATCGTTGGAAGAATTCACTTCTAGTAGGTAGAAGTTCGTTCAGTTCATTCAAATGTGTTCCCCCGTAAACTGGCGCCAAGAATAAAAAACTCCGACTTCCGTTGGATTCCTCCTATTCAAAATGGATCTTCCCTAGCATAACCAGTTGCTATAGCGACCGCCGTAAGCTAGACAATTTAGCGGTGACAGTTTTCGTGTCAGGCAGACAGTACCAGGCCCACAAACATGACGACTTTTCGGCTAAATGTGGCATCGGACGATTAGTTAGAATACGTTTTTTATTTATAAATCTGATGGAAGTTTTTCGGAAATACGATGAAAGTCGTTTTATTTTCGAGAAGATTTACATTTAACAGTCATTTGGCATCATATAATTAATTGGTGTCGAGGTAATGAGGTTTTAAAAATAATCGATTAGGTAAGTTCGTCAGAATGACAAGGATCAAATGGTTCTACAGTATGGTTAGAATATTTTTCTATTGGTAGATGGTTACTTTTAAGGTATTGAAATAGTAAAATTCCTTCAATTATATTAATTTTTAGATTTTTTGTTTCATGAGGAAGAGCAGATTTTATAAATTTAAAATGTTTTTAAATTAGTTTTCTAACTATTTCATAATAGGAAATACACCATTTGTTTCAGTCATGGCTTATTTGCATGTTTCCATCTACAGTGATGCTCAAAATTCAGAGAAATTTCCCTTTTGGTAGATTATCTCTAGAATTTCTGGGCATATTTTAATGAAATCGGGTTTGCACATAGGATGATATTATACAAAACAAAGCATACACAATTACTCGGCGTAAGACTTATAAGCACAAGATCCCAAACAGAGGTTACAACTAATTAATGGGAAGGGGGAGTATGGTCTCATATTATTCTCACAACATGAATTTATACCGGGAATGAGGCAGTTTATGAATCCCTATGTGAGTCGATTTCATTCCTCCACCAATGCTGTTTTCAGATCTCGAATGATTCTAGGAGGAGGAAAGGGAATTACAATGACTTTCCCAAGAACGTTTCAAATAAGCTCTATAGGGCTTAGACCTGGAGTTTAGGCTGTCCAATCAATCGGACGACTATCCTCTTTTTCCATAAATTCCAGATTAGATTAACCGTCTTATGCTGACAAGCTCGTCGTCCGTATGAACGAAATCAGGGCCAAATTGGCCTCTGAAAAGATGAACTTAGGGTCCCAAGATTTCGCATTATGCCTCTCAGCTTTATATCGATATCACTTTTATTTTTGTTTTGCGCACATAGTCAAACTAATGGCTCTTCCGTCACAAAATATTTAAACAACTATGCATCTTAGCAAACGAAAACTCTGCCAAAGACATGAAGTTTTGTGCACTCATCCAACAGAATAACTGCCCGGAACCAAGCTTTCACTGTCATGGCGATCTATTTCTCGGAAATTAGAAGAGAGGCATTATGTCCCTGGTTCTCTCCAAATGAATGTAGTTTAATTTAATTTGTGGCATTAACATCCCGTTTTGAAGCAACATGAGGCATATTTTTGGACAGACCTTGAACAGCGGTCAGATGACGAGGACGACACCTGAGCTGGCACCCCCTCTCCGCACCACACCAGCGGGAGGGCGTTTGACCCCATACGTGTAATTGAACAAGCAACAGGCCCAATATCAAGCGGAATTGGGTTTCGAACCTTGAAACCTCCGGCCCCTAAGCCGAAACCTTTTCACTACGCCACCGCGGTCTCATTGAATGAATGTAGGTCGATTATCAGAGGTTAGGCTAAACCTGTCCACCTTAGTTTTGAACATCAGTGTAATTAAGAGTTTTGTGTTGATATTAAATTCACATAACGTAGGTACTGCCAATAGTTAGTCATATTTTGTGTTCGAAATGAGCTTAAAATGTCTGTCATTTCTTTAAAAAATCATTTTATAGAACTTTAAAAGGCAGTGAATAATTGTTACATTTTAGGAATGTTATTTAATGCTTCATAAATTTGTTGTAAAAGCATTAAAACAATTGTTATACAACTACTTTTACTCTTTCTTAAGTGTTCGTATATCTTAAGATAATTCATTATGAAGACAAAGTATGGGAAGACATTAAATGATGACGTAAAATGTAATGCACAATCACTTTAAGCATCTATTATGTTATAAGCATAACATTTATCTGGGCTAAATTATGGAATGCGTTCTGAAGCTATTGTTAGAAGATACTTTATAGTGAACTTTAAGTACTTTTGAGTACATATTATCTTGCTCAGAATTTGGCCTTTAAGACGAGACATTGATTTTTGCATCACATACATTTAAATTACATTGCACTTTCTGAATTTGCAACTATTTCCAATTCCTTTCTCTACACTTGAATTAGTGTTGAAACAGCGTATGGGTATGATATTAGGAATGAGTATATTTCGAAGTTTATAGCTTAATTGAGCGAAAAGTTATGATTTGTTTTCCTTTTAACAGAGTGCTGTGGCAATAAAACGAAATAATGGTAATGTTTTGATCAATATGGCGACTTCGAAATCTATACCATTAAAAGATACTGAATAAAAATCGGTGATAATACTAAACAAAGTATTCAACCCAGATTGTGCATTTATTCACATTTGCAATCCCAATTTTTGTCTTCTCTATTAGTTTTGAATGATCTAAAAACTGAATAATAAAATTATTTACCTACTACATTTTAAACATAAAGAAGGAAAGTTTTAAGAGAAACAAATAAGCAATCAATTTATGTTTTAATCAATTCATTTTATCAAAAAATTATATTTAAAAATATATTTTATTTTTCAACATTCTTCGCACTTATTTATATCGATCGATTTACCCAAATTTCCTTGAAAAATTAAAATAAAAAAATCTAGAAACATTTCTTGCGCATATTTAGTTTTTAATTAGTCACACATTTCTTCAAAAAAAATTGTGTAAATATTTTTCTCCAATATTTTTAAAAATCATTGTCAATTGAGCTTTTGTACCACACAACGTTGTAAACACTCAACAGAATTCGAACTTAATTCGACTTTCATAAATCAATCTTTTCACCTAGAAAAAAACTTCCATTGATGAGGATATTTTTTTTTATTCTTTATTTCTTTTAACAAAGTATTAGTGAATTAGACCAATTAATGGTAATACTTTCACCAACATACCTAATACGATATTAATACTCTTTCCTTTAGGTATCCTGCATTAAAAATGAAAGACAGTTCCAAGTTTAGTTCAATTAGATTAACAACATGTTTTGTCGCTACACGATGACTATTTTTGAATGGATTTCGTCATTTGGAACTATGGTCGAATGGCGAGCATGACACCCGAGATGGCATCCCCTCTTTAAACTTCCACACCGCAGGAGGACACTTGAACCACACGAGCTTAACAAGGCACATGCGAAGCATATCTTTTGTGGAATCAGGTATCGAATTTATGACTCTCTAATTCCAAAAACAATCCTCTGCACTAGGTCACCCGAAAAGGAATTTTTAATGAAAAAATATTTGATTAAAAACTGAAAGCTCTTAAAAACAAAACTTACACAAAGAAAGCGCGATAAATATTTTGATAAAATCATTGTCTCTCGAGTTTCAAATCAGAGAACGGAATCCAAAGTAATTTCGATTTTCAAAATTCAACCTCGCTACCTTGACTTCCACTGAAGCTAATGAAGACTCTTTGTTTCTGATTTGTTATTCTTCCTGTATGAATGCCCCCTGAGATGGCCCCAAACTTTAGACTGAAGCAAGCTCACATAACTTCGGAAGAATTCTTCTTTTTTCCCCTTATCCGCCCGACCCAGTTCTTCGTCTTTTACATGGAAGACTTGACGTCTCACTTTCTTGCCAGCTTACCGTGTCCCCACAGTTCTGATAATCGATTCGTCTTTGACCTTTTGCTTGGAGTACAGTTTTATGTTACTCTAAGCGGGATAAAATTTCTGGTGCAGAAAAATCCGCATTTCAAAGTTTTTAGGACGACGGTTCCAATTTTATTGCTAGAATGGAATATGACAGATAAGTTAGGGGGAGATGTGTTTTTAATATTAAATAAAGCCTGAAAGATATGTGTTCTAAATGTTGTTCGCCTCGTTGAACTTATTCTTTTAGACAGAAGAGCCATTTTTCTCACAACTGGGGGCAAGTATCAGAAGTTTAGAGCAGCAGTTTAGGTGGTTGTTGTATTTATTAACTCTGGTATTTTCTCTTGATAGATTGACGTGACATATTTTCGAATAAAAAATTCTTTGCAACTCCTGGAAATTGATATATGACCGGCAATTCAACACAAATTCGTAATTCATACCTAATGAACATCATTTTATTTTTAAAAGTTTCAAAATACAATCAAGAAGTGATTAAACAATTTTAAAACAATTTTCAAGGGTTTTTCCAGATGGATCTTTATTGATAATAAAACTTATAATGGAAAAATATAAAATCTTATAATCGAAAGTATAAAAATATAATGCACTATACGGCCAAAAGTATCCGGACACTTTCAGATTTTCACATTTTTTAGGATTTCTCCGGAAAGAATTAACTGACTGCCCTTAAACTTCGACCATGTGAAGAATTTACAGTAACTCACATTTTACATTTTAGATTCGATCCTGAGGGCAATTAGGAGACCGTCTACAAACTGATGAAGACAAAAATTTTTTGGCCCACCCCGCTTCACAGAACACTGATAACAAGATGAAACTTTTAGAACTGGTCATGTTTAATGTACTTAATATTTACAGGAATTTTCGTGAACTCGGCATAAATATTTATTAAGATATAAAGGTTCTCTTAAAAAATCCTAATTTGAAAAAAAATTGAATATTACAGGAAATATGAGCATTTTCAGTAAATAATATTTTAATGCGCATGCGCGAAACATAGCGTAATTTGTCTAAATATTTTT
Source organism: Araneus ventricosus (assembly GCA_013235015.1). Classification (NCBI taxonomy): domain Eukaryota; kingdom Metazoa; phylum Arthropoda; class Arachnida; order Araneae; family Araneidae; genus Araneus; species Araneus ventricosus. The sequence goes on along the minus strand of BGPR01000017.1, from coordinate 2,863,137 downwards.
TTCCAAATTTTTACAAAATACTTTTCTAACACATTGTCATTTCTTCTGTAAGTTTCGTATAATATAACAGAAAATTCTGCATGTTATAAACAAAAAACTTGCTGGAAAATTTGGGATTTTATAAGAAAACCATTGTATCTTCCCAAATATTCGTGCTGAGTTTACGAAAATTCCTGTAAATAGTATGCACATTAAACATAACCAGTTCTTAAAGTTTCATCTTGTTATCAGTAATCTGTGAAATGGGGTGGGTCAAAATTTTTTGTCTTCACCAGTTTGTAGACGGTTCCCTAATTGCCCTCAGGACCAAATCTTCAATGAAAAATGCGAGTTACAGTCTATTCTTTACATGGTAGAAGTTTAAGGGCGGTCAGTTAATCCTTTCCAGAGAAACTCTAAAAAATGTGAAAATCTGAAAGTGTCCGGATACTTTTGGCCATATAGTGTATTAATGACAATTGAAAGAATTTTTTTCAAAATATGCAATGAGTATTCTAGAGCTTTCTAAACTGCGGATCTCACCCTTTCTGTCAGGTTCATGCATTTGTGTGCGGGGGAGGGTTACAGAAGATTAAAAAGAAGAGCTGACGTCAGATTTTTCTGTATTAATAAGCAAAAATAATTCAAAAGCCCACACTTATTTCAAATTATTATTTTACAAGTGAATATCTTTTAATTAATTGTATTTATTATTTGTTAATGCTTTATAAAGATTATAAGCTGCGTTTTTTAATTCATAGATGGGGTCACAGAGTATTTTTGTAGCTAAAATGGAATAACGATTAGAAAAATATTAAGAAACCTTGGGCTATTCGAATTTGTGGAATGTTCATGCCAAGCAAACTTATTATCATTCGCCGTGAAATAGTCGAAACGTAATTATATATTTGCTTAACTTAAGAAAAAACTGAAAAAGAAAGCCTAGAGCAATAGAAAGCGAGTAGTCAGTAAATTTTTTAAATGGCGACACATTTCTTCCTTTTAGAGAGAATTCAAAAGAAATAACGCGAAATAAAGATAAAACGACTCGTAAGAATCACACAGCATCGATAATTGAAGAATGGATAAAAAAAGAAAAATAACCGTAAAGTATTTTTGAAGCAAATCGTGCATTTACAAAATCAATGAAGTAATTTTCTTAAAAGCCATTTAACAACCCAAATAAAAAAGAAGCACATTAATGTACGAACAATTCCAATTTATTGCAGATTATCAATATATTTCAATCAGTTTATATTTGCTTTTAATGAGTCAGTTGCTATCTTATCAAATCTCAGCCTTAAAATTATTTATTTAGCATAACTGATTATTTTAATTGAAGTATCATTATATATTATAGAATATTTTAAATGAAGCTATTTTAGAAACATCTTACATGTATTCTCACGAATAAAATACTTTTTCACTTTACTATGATAAATATTATTGCATTTAAATTCATTCAGTTTCAAAAGGTATACGTATTTTAATTAATTTTTACATGTATTGCCTTTTAGGAAAATTGCACCAAAAATTTATAAACATGTTTTAAATTAAGTCTAATGGGAATTGTCATTTAAAATTTTAAACCAAGCAATTTCAGTGATAATCTAAAAACTAAATTTTCTAGGATCTTGAAAATAATAATAAAGAAATTTATAACTAGTTATAAACGAGGTGTTTGTTAACAATTATACCTAACATAACACTCATTAAAAAATTTGATGTATCAAAGCTTAACCTCTAAAACACGTATGAAGAATGAAATCATTATAAATGTCGTGATTCTAACTGTATAAATATAATTACTTTGTTTTCTCGTACTGAAATATACATTAGAGACGTACTGTAATCGTAAAAAATTCAATTTTTAAATTTTGGCGAATCTCCACCTTTAAGTCCTCTCTGAGTTCGAAAAGCACGTTTTTGGAATTATGTCTGTGCAGCTGTCCGTCTGTGAACACGATGGCAAGAAGATCTAGAGGAATAAAATTCGATATGTAGTCTTTATATCGAAATTGTAGATCTGTATCAAATTTTGAACCTAATCCGTCAAAAGTTATACTGTCTGTCTATCTTTGTAGCGATGTTTACTTGAACACGATTATTCAAAACCGCGAAAAGTTAGACAAATTAAATTTGTTGCGTAGGCTTTACATCACCATTCTAGATACGTATTAAATTTCGTACCCAATCAGACAATGGAAAGAGGTACTGTTCCAAAACGTGTCATCGATTTTCTTCACCATACGATGAAACCAAACAAAACGCGCTATATTCTGGAAATATACTAGAAAAGTGAGAGGAGGGCAATCCCGATTTACTAGTACATAAGCATTGAGGTAATTTTAAAGATAAGAAAAAGAAATACAGAAATTTTTTTTGAAACTATTAGCTTTCTGGATGCTAAATTTTACGATTTAAAATTTAAACAAAATTCTTTTAAAGATTAATTGCTTTCTAAGAAATAAATCTTATTTCCTTTGGGTTTTTCTGAATAGTTAAATTAAAACAATACAAATGTTAATTTTTACTACACAAGCATTTATTTACTTTTAATTAATAAAATAATTTTTTCATAATTAATTCTTGAACATTTATTCATTTTCTTTGCTAACTAAGCATGCATCTGTTGATTAATAGAAATAATCGTTTTAGCTTCAATCTGAATATTACTGTCACGTTTAATTTGCTATTAAGAGAGTTTGCTACAGTTTATCTTGGGATAATTGAGACGTGCAAATGTTTAATGATATCATTCAACTCACCTATATAACGATGCAAGGTTGAATAGAGCTCGAGGATGATGAGAATTGATGAGAAGAGCTAGTTTGAAATGATGTTCTGCTTCCTTTGTGTCAGAAAGCAAGGTACCTAAATTGTTGTGCGCACTAGCATGATTGGGCCATAAACTGAAAGAGATGAAACTAATCAATCTCTTCATTACAACGATCATTCCAATTTTATCAGAGCAGAAACCGGTAGAAAGCAATTTAACGAGTCATTTTCTCAAATTAATTTCTTTTAAAACGTTTATATTATTTCTTTATTGAAAATGTTGGTATTGAAAGCAAGTTTAATAAATATTCCTATAAAGATAAATTAAGAGATCAGAAAAAAATATCCAATCACTTACAGGAAAATAATCAATGTATCGTATTTATAATAGCGTTACATTGAACGGAACAAATCAATTTTAGGCTTTTAATATGAATTTAAAATGACATTAATTATTAACCGTGGCATTAATGTATCAGTTACTAAGTAACAGCCAAAGATACATGTGTACATTTATAAGACCACGTTTATTAGAATTAATTAGATCCATTCTAATTACTTATACTATAGTAATGTCTAACTTTTAGCAGTATTTCTAAATTATTTGCGTTATTCGACAAATATCTAAAGATAATTTTTCATTTCATTGGCCTTAAATTAATGGAATTGATGATTTCAATCTAGAAATCTTTTTTCGATTCGTTTTTCATGCATATATGTCTAAGTAAGATTAATATAGTAGAAATCGTAGTTAAAACATTACATGATAAATATAGCTTTGTATTTAGGTTTAGAATGATTAATTTGCTTAAAGATTTCAGTTTCAAGAAATTTAATCTGCATATGAAGAGCTTTCTTCATATCAACTCTTTTTATATCAATAATACAAAGTCAGGAGACATATGTCCTATGAACTCTGGTAGCATGAAATTTATACGAGTCAAAAAAGTTAGCAAAGAAAACAGAAATTTGCTTTTGATTAATTTTACATTGGACTGCTATACCGGATAATTCTAAAAATCATTTCGATGGCGATTTTTAATAAAACGCTTAAACACTTTTGCGATTTCTTTTACAACTAAATTAATAATTAAAAGTTAAACTAAAGTTAAAACATTCAATGCAAAGCATTTACTTGTCTAAATGTATTCAAATACAATTTTACTCAAATCGGATACAAAGATTGTTACTTAAATGTTGTTAGCTTAATATATTATTTGACTTTTATATTCCTACTTATATAATTAAATTTAATATTCCAAAGCTCTTGCAACCGTTGAAAGAATAAAGTTTTCAAAAATAAAAAAGCACGAAACGAGGCATCACATTAAGACAATCAGGAAACGATATTTCCAATAATTTTAGAATCCAAAAATAACCTTTTAGATGCACCATTACGCGAATAAAAAGCAAAATTTAACGACTCGGGGCATCAAGGTTGAGAGGAAGAAAGCAATCGTATCGCCTCTTACTAATAAAACATAAATTTTGATTTCGTACTCTTTTCAAATGTTTTCAGAATATTTAATTACTCTTACCTGAGCGCCATTCTGTAGTGTTCCACTGCAGTATCGAAATTTCCCAGGTCCTTCTGGAGATTAGCAAAGTTATAATGCACTTTGGCATTATGGGGTACGCTGGTCAGCCCCGACCTAAATTAGCAATAAAATACTATTTTCAGTTCTAGGTCTCGCCCATTATCGTAATGAAGATTCAAGTCTGAAACTAAAATATGTCTCAAGAATGATAGGGCTTTCTTAAGGCAATAACATGAATCTTTTGGGCATACCGCAGGAAGGAAGAGATGGTGTGGATCTATATATTTATTAGCTTGCGTGTGTCTTGGAGAAGAATTAGAAAGACCTAGAAATGGAATCTTGTTTCTTATCTTTACTGACAAGAAACATTTATACTCTAGGTATTCTAGATACGTGGTAATTAAGCAAACAATGGCTTCCGTGTTTATTCCTCTGTATGGAATGAATGTGCCATTCATCTAGATCAAGAGCAAATTTTATGATTACGTTCTTTGCTGATGGTAAGTTAATAAAATATTATTGTCATGAAACGAATCATTTACTTAATTGTTAAAATTTTTATACCCTTCAGTTAACATTTTATGACAGCTTAGAACACCTAGAATTTTGATTGGGAAATAGTTTGGTAATTTTTTACAGTTTTCTACAAACATTCCATCTACTCAAAAAATAATACAATCACGAGAAGACCCTGATTGTACGTTTATTACGTTTGTGACTTGATACGTTCATTCAAGACCATGACCCTGATCATGACGAGGACTTTATCATTCTATATAAGCAAGATTGCATAGTCGAGTCACGTTCTCTACTATTATTCATTTATGTCTTGTATCCAATGCATATTATCAAAGATGTTCCGAGATTTAAATTGCGCATTTTCACCACCATTACCTGCTGCCATGCTTGTATATGCATTGTGTAGTAATGTTAGGAATAAATTTAATAAAAGCATCTGATCATGGTTCAATATTGCTTTGTGTTTCGTGAAATCATTTCTGGCCTCAGAGTTGCGATGGAAATTACATGAAAATAAGGCAATTCATTTTCAATTTAAAATATTAACTACGCACTTATTATCTACATTTCTTTCTGAATACATAAATGTAATTTTTAACCTTTCTTGGTGGAGAAAGTTTCGAGAGTTTTTAACACTTCTTAATCATATTTCAGTTATTTTACTTAAATTGTATTAAATCTCAAATACATTTTACACAGGGCCCAATTACTCCAGAGAATATATAGCATACCACTGAAGACGCTAATTTAATGATAGTTAAATTTCGGAATTTTATTTTTAGTCGATTTTTTCCATAGTTAAAAAAGAAACCTGTCAGGATTTCAAAAAGTTTAGATAATACAATTTACTTAAAAGGTAGCATCTAATTTAATAATTTACGTGATTTCTTAAATAATTTTTATTTCTTGATTATAGACTTGGCAAGTAAACCATCTTAAATAAATAAAGAAAGAATAAACCGGAACCCTATATAATTTATGAGAAAATATGGTTTGAATTTTCTAACCAATTTACTTGAGAATTTATTTACTGCACGAGCTTTCATTCTAATAAGACCCGTCATTAGTCACAAATTCTTTAGAATTGGTTCTCGAAATAGTAATAAAAGAAAAACCACGTGGCACCTTTCGCTTTTTCTTTCCCATATAATCTTTTAAAAATACTGGAGCGTAAAGTGGTTGTTAGAAACAGTATTAATTATTATAAATTGAAGCGAAAGCTATAATGAGAGAGATTACTAGTTTTGTTGGGAAAAATATAATTATTCGACTATCTGAGTTAATTAGTCTCAGTAAATAACGGCTCACTGATTCTTTTAATGACGGATAAGCCCGAATTTATAATGCAGTTAAAAAGCAAATTAATTTTTAAGTGAATTTCATAACTATTCAAGTATGAAAAGACTTTCTAGTATCCTTTCTTTATCAGAACGTCATTTCTTTTGAAAAATCTATTCGACTAATGACAGGATTTAATAGTTTCGGAGAAGGGAGGAATCTTGATGGGGTAATAATTCTTTTCATCTGAAAATCATGATTCGGAAAAGAAACCAAGCAAACGACTGCCGTATGGAAAGGAAAAGAGAAAAGTGGGCATTCCCCTCAGCTGCACGTCTTAAATCTTTCATCAATTAGAGAAGGTGAGAATGACTTGAGACACTTTAAGAAGTAGAAATGAACGCATGGATTATTTCCGACACTTGAAATGTTAAAATATTGTTAACCGTCGGAATTAATTTCGATTTGATTATTATTCTATATATAGTTGATTCTGAATGTTGTGAATTTTTAATAGTAGTCTCTGAAATCTTAAGAATGTCTTATCCATGGAAATTTAAGAAATTAAACACATAAACATGAATTATCTGCTTTGATGGGAACATGGAAAACGAAAAAATACGACTCAAAAGTTTAGAGGGTCAACTTTTCATCAATCAGGGAAGGTGAGAATGACTTGAGGCAATTTAAGAAATAGAAATGAACGCATCTATTATTTTTGACACTTAAAATGTGAAAATATTCTTAACCGTCGGAATTCATTTCGATTCGATTATTATTCTATATTTATTGGATTCTAAACGTAGCGAAGTTTTAATAGTAAGAGCGTAATATGAAATTCCGTATGAATCGCCAAATACAGTTTTTCCGTACATTAGGAATAATATCGTTAAAAATGATTATCGTTAATACATTTCGGAACATCTCCCTTAAACGAAAAATTGATTTTTAACCATTTGCAATTAATTTTACTTGTAGGAAAGTTTTCTAGAGAAAGAAATTAAGTCTTGCTGGTATATAAAGTTTATACACTTAACTTGCCGTCAATAATTAGCTTTACGTATAAATTTACGGGGTAATTCGGCAACAAAAAAAATCACAGTAGTTTAAGAGATATTCTTTGAAAATTTAATGCTAGAACAAGTCTCCGAAGAAAAACCAATGTATGTCCATTTTTTCTAACAGCATTCACTATGTATAGCTGCTAGCTTGTATATACATACAAATTGGTTGATTTCTCGTTAATTTTCCTTTATTGTCATAACGATAAATTTTAGCCTTAAACCTTATCAGGTAAGTTCCCACCATACACATCAATAATAATGCAATTCTGCACTAAGTTTATGATTATGAAAGTGTCGGTGCGATCATCTAGATCATTTCAGCGCTTTGTCTTCTGCTAACGTTCCGTTTTTAACCCTTATCCTGGTCCTTCTGCTTATGCTGAATATCCTTAGTTTCCTAAATCAACGGATCCTGATAGTAAATTGCAGAACAATATTAACTTTTACTGTTTAATTCCTATCAATCAGTTTAATCAACATCTATTAAGATACTTATATTCAGCGTTAATCCAAAAGAAATGCACGGCTAAGTTGAAAGTAGGGGACGGACTATGCGACTGGACAGTTTTCATGGAAGTTCTTTTCAGCCTTATTTGGGAGGAACAAATCGCCCTCGTGAAAAGGGTAATCTAAATATAAAGCCAATTAAGATGTATCGGTTCTATGCAATTGTTCCTTTATTGACAGAAACAGGTTTTATGAATTTGCGCCTAATTGCATATATTCGATAAATAATAAAATCTATTCTTAGTTTAGTTTGATTAACTTTCCATTTTGAAGCTGCACCGAGGGCTATTTCGAGAAGGTTCTCGTAAGTTTGAATCTTAGTCATATCGACTCGCGTATAATCGATATGTGGATACCACGTGACTCAACGAAACTTATGAGATTAGGTAAAATTGAATTTTAAAGCGCATCATTTACAATTCAACACACTTTTAATACTTTACAGCCCTGTAGCGAAATTTAAATAAACAAAGGAAAGTAGTAGGCATTAATTTCTCTTACGTGAAAAGTGTTTCCCGGGATTTCCAATCCTTATTTCTTATGACGGTTCTCGCCATGAATAAAACGATGAGGATAATGGTACAGCTTTGCCACATCCAATAGAATCGACTTGAGTTTCGCAGCTTCCTTAATCCGTACGTTATCAGTATACAAAATCCAATGCTGAAAGAAAGGATAAAGACATAATTTTAATTGTTTACGGCACACAAAAACCCAAGGGGGAGTTTTTGAAGCTTTTGTGTAAAAATTGTCTTTTACGTTTCAAGCGGCTCCAAAACACTAAAAAACATCAATAAAAAGCGCTGCATATTTTAGAAACCTAGAAAACTTTGAAAAGATGAACAATTGTTTAAGTTTACACCAAGCAGTGTTATTAAAATCATTAAAAAATTCTTAATTTGTTAGTTTCAGTTACAACATAAAAGTCCTATCTAGGAAATGGAGAAATCCAGAAACTGAAATTTTTTATGGCCGACCAAAGCAAATGTTCATGAACTTTCTATAACATTTTGTGCGAATCTACATTTATACACCACCATTTTCTGAGACCATATTTATATAATTATAAGAAAAGTCTATTTATCTTGTTAACTTTATGAAACATGCATAGAAAATTTCCAGAAATTAAAAATTAAACTTTTGAAGATATAATGTTCATAAGATTTGAAAAGGTGCAAAACTGGAATTGAGAAAAGTTAGAGAGAGAGCAGTAAAAAGTATGAAGATGAGATAATGCTGTATCAGTAAGCTGTAGACGAGCTCCCTGGGTGAGCTCTCTAGGTGAGTACAAAAATGGTGTGGGGTTCAATGGGGAACTTCAGCATTTTTTTATTTTTTAAATCGATTTAAAATTCCTCGAAACGAACAATAACATTAAAAAATTCTAGACAGTTTTTTTTTTTTAAATTTGCAATCAAAGTTCGCCTCTCAGAATTCGCGGGAAAAACGATCCATTTTGGCGCGAAACGGGTCTGACGTCAAGTTTGCCTGACAGGGGAGACACGCGCTTCCTTCCTGTTCGCTCTCTATAGAGATTATCTTTTTTTTCTCTATATTTTCCGACTCTCGCATCAGATAAAATAATGTCGGCAAGATACAAGTATTGTGTTGTTCCTAAATGTAGTAATACAACTGTAACGGCACCCGATAAATTATTTATAGATGTCCCAAGAAATTATGTTATTCTCAAAAAGTGGTGTAAAGGAACGAAAGAGATCAGAAGCTTAATCCGGAATTATCAGCAAGCAGCATTCATCATGTCTGTGGAGATCATTTTGATGTGAGTTATTAATCTATATTATATGTCATCCCACCCCTTGTAAAAAAAAAAACTAAAAACAGAAAAAATTCTTTATTCGTAAAATATTTTATTTTCAGGTGATAGGACAACAACTATGTATTTTTTAAGGTAAAAAAATAATATAGTGCCCTTCAAAGAGTTAAGAAACCAGTGTTCCAATATCAGAAACCACTGTAAAGAGCAACCTTGAATTCAAAATCTATTTTGTTTAGAAAAGAAGTATAAGGTGAGGTTAGCAGGAAAAAATAAATAGTTATTTTAAAGCAAATAGTTAAATTTAATTTGTTTTCCCCTCTATTATCCCCCTTCTTTGATTACCAGGAATTTACATTTTAAGAAACCATTGATACCCCATAACAATATCAGGAAGCACTGTAAAGAAGAGCCTTGAATTTCATCTTCGTTCTGTTTTTGATATAAGTATAAGAGGAGGTTAAACGCATAAGTGGCTGTATGAGCTCGTATTCAAAGATTATGTGACAGCCACGTGTAGTTTTAAGGTTCTATTGTTGATTAAGGTTTATAAATAGATTTAATATTTTTTTCTATTTTGGCACAGATTTTAAAAAGAAAATTATTTTATACTTTTAAAAAATTAAACAAAACCGTGGTTTGAAAAGTTTATTTTTATTTTTTCAAATGAAAAGTTAAGCGCTGACACATACATGAAAACGTATCTGGTCTTTACCGGTTTCCTGCTTTTTTATGCTGATTCATCCACACGAGGATAGTGATGATTTAATAGCATTACCAGAATTAATTTATTTCTTCATTTTCAGTGGATTTTTTTATGGGAGTTTAAAGATTTCCTTTTTTTATGCCGAATTCGGTTAACATTAAAAAGAAGTTAAGTTAGAATTCATTTTGTTTCATCGGTTCTTTTTTCCATGCTTTTTTTATTTTTTAAGCACTCTGTCTGTCTACAAATTAGTATACACACCAAGGGATAATGTTTGGATTTTGAATTATGACAGGGTTTTTTAGTTAAGTTCAGCACTTTATTTTATTTTTTGTTTTATGTTGTTTCATTGAAGAAGATTATAAAACAAAAAAAAGAGAAAGCTTACCGTTGTGCTTTTATTCCTCGTATCTCAGCTATCATAAAATCGGAATTTTTTTTTGAAATACATTGCCACCATTGTAGAATCAATCCTTGGCAAATATTCCCGATTTACCTTGTACAAAACCAATATCCATTGTGAAACTGAAAGTTGAATAGCAGAAAAGCCAAAAACTTCACTTTTAAAATGTTAGCTGGTACAAACGCCTTGATTCAAAGCAGGTCACAAAAGTAGCGAAAGAGAAGTATGCGAAGGAAGGCAACTGTGACGACAAAATCTACTCGGCTAAATGCGAGTGCGTTTCGGATTGCATCATGATTCCTGCTATTTCAGTGCATCTTTCGCTCTCAGTATTTAAATAAATAAATTTTTATGTAAAATTTCACTTACATATTTGAAATTAGAATGATTTATTCTACATATACGGATGGCTTTCACGTGTTTATAAAAAATGCTGAAGTTCCCCCATTGTCTTCACGTCGATGACTGGTCGTACCTCTGTCTGATGGATCGCCGCATGCGCCACTCGTAATGGTGGCTATATAGAGTGGATCACAGTGCCCTAATTCATTATCAGCATCGGCACTGAGGTTCAGTTTATTCCGAACACTACGGCAGGGCGGAGGTTATTCCTTTATGGTTATATAAATACTCGAAGTTCTTACGAAGGAAATAGTGAAGAATTCAAAAATATTTAGGATCTAGAAAATCTATTTTAAATAATATAGTAAATCCTACATTCGATGTTTTATAAGAAATAGTTCAAATTTTGACATCAGTATGGCTCAAATATTTTTGCTAATACCAAGACAAAGGTAATCGAAAATCTATACTATCAAGGGATTCTCCTAAATCTGATCATCCGTTAATCCAGATTTACGATTTTATCATAAACCATCACGTCAGGTTTAATAAGTAAACAAAACCTATGACTATGATTCATTACAGACATTTTCTCAGGAAAAAAGAAGTTAAATAGGTAAATAAGCAAGTATTCCACTGACCTTCATTTTGAAAACAAAATCCTAAAACGCATTATTAAAAATAGCTGAAAGAAATTGAAATTCAGGTTTCTTGAACTATGTTTTCGTTACAAATATAACGTTTATTGTTGTATATTTTGGTATAAAAATTCATTAGATTTGGATGCCAGTCATATACAATGTTGTAATTTCATGAAGAGTCTCCGACTCGTCTCTTCGAGTCCCTATCTTAGCCTCAAAGAAATTGCTTCCGTGCTTAGGCAAACCTAATTTTTGACGTCGAGATTTTTAAAATAGATTTATTTTAGCTATGTAGCTTGAAATCGTGCAAATTTTCACGAATCAACATTCTGAAAATTCGTGAATCTTTAAAATGTATTGAAATTTTGATTTAAGTTAAGAACTCAATGCTACAAGAAAAAATTCACCAGGGAAGTTTTAATCCCCTCAAAAAATTTAATTTGTAGACCAGATCTATACAAATAATAGTTATAAACCGAATCAAATTGGAATAATTTTGCGATATGGAAATTCAGTAGAAAATGAAAAGCATGATATCTTTTCAAATCAGTTTACCTCAATATTAAGCTTTAAATATCAAAATATTTCATTAATCATGGCTGTAAGTATTTGTTTACTTGATTTTATAGAAATTGCAGCTTGTTCACTGAATTAATATTTATTCGCCTTTTCAACAACTATTATTAAACATATAATAATTATACGATTACTCTATGATTTCTTCAGATTCACCGTAATATTTTTATGATGGATATCTGTTTACTGAAGTAAACTTATATTTGATGACTGTCTGAATTTTGATGTCATATGTTGTTGTTGATGACTGTCTGAATTTTGATGTCATATGTTGTTGTTGATGACTGTCTGAATTGTGATGTCATATGTTGCTGTTGATGACTGACATATTAAACAAGAATTTATTAATGTATTTAAAATTTTTTCTCATATTTTTAGAGTTTATTTTGTAAAGATAGATTTAATCAGCAGATAATCTTAAAATTTCTTAGAGTAATAACCAATTGTTAACATTTAAGACAATATTCTAGGCAATAATTTTCATTTTTCTAAAAAAGAAACTTAACGCTCTTTCAAATCAGTCTGAAACTAAATTAAACGGAATTTTCCCAAACTTATTTTGAAATACTTCAATCAACTGCAATTTTCTAGTAAAAAAAATGCGCAAATGAACAAATTTTACATTAGTAACTCTTTGTTCCGAAAGGTTAAAGGCAAATTTGATTAAAAGTCATTTTTCACATAACTTGTAAAAGAAAGTAACTATTTAACGTTTTATGGTTCAGAGAAAATAAGTTTAAAAGTTAAAACACTTAATAGTAAATATAATTACCTCCTTGTAAAGAGGAAAGATTTAAAAATCTATTTACACATAGCGTTAATTAATATTTTAACATAACTTATATTTTACAAATATAAAGTATAAGTTAACTTATTAAAGACATGGTTCTATCCGAGAATATTAACTACTAATTATCAAGAAAAAGTTAGGGTTTTCTAACCAGAATAATTAAATGAAAGATTTTTGTTCACGTTTAGCGAAGATGAAAATATCATACCAATATATCAATATTCATATGCAACTTCTAAAACAAATTAAGAATCTTAATTACCTTCCTAGATTCTATTTTATATTCTTTTAGGTTAGCATCGATGAAGCTTGTTTAAAATAATAAAGAAAGATGGCTGCTGCTTAAAATATGAATAATGGAGTTAACCCTGAATAAATCATTTTCATAACTTCGTGTGCTTAGAATTTCAGTCACGACTATTTGATAGAATTAGTGTACATTTTTAAATTTATACACAGCCTAAAGCAATCTATAAAACGTTGTTTTAAAAATGGTTCGACATATATTTGACAGAATCTGATTTGCAGTAAAATTGATTCTTTCTCTTAGCTTCAATAGCAAAACTGAAATAATGAAAAAGGATTCTAACTAGTACCTTAATTATGTGTGTTTTCTAATAGTTGGAGAGAAAAGAATCGTATGGGTCAATTCAATTCAGCAAAAATTAAAAAAAAGGAAACGAGAATTACAAAAACAGATAATGAAGTATGTGAAAATCCATACCCTTCCATCCAAAGAGAGATATTAATTTTTTTAATGTGCAGTTTTATCTTTAATCAGGAGTTAAAGTAATTTTCTGTAAAAGACTGTTTTTAAAAACAGTCGATATATATCCGACAGATTCTACTTTATGAAACAGAAACCAACATTTTTTCACTATGTTTCATTGCAAGAGTGTAAATAAAGAAAACGATTTTAAGATATTACCTGAATTATCTGAACGACGGAAAATTATTCTATAACCTTATGAATTAATTTAATTCCATTGCGTCGGGTAACTTAGAATTAGTCTGAATTATAGCGGATTATTAAGTCGCAAAATAGATTCATTTAAATGGATTATATTGTACTATTACAACCTTTCATTAATTCATTCAATACCCAGAAGAGCTCACTAAACCGTAAGGTTTTAGAAAAAAGGACTATTACAGCCTTGAATATAAACAGCGATTTGATTCCTTGCAGAAGTTTTTGGAGTTATTCAGAAGTGGCATTTGAACAGAGATTTAAAAAAATTACGATAGTAGAAATGTAAAATGGGATACGTGCATTACAAAGAGACACACCGAATTTGTAAAAACACGAAAACTCATCAACTTTTTTGAAAATAGCAATATTTTCATTTTGTATGCGAGAAAATAAAAATTAAATTCTCTTACCTTGGTATATAAAGTACTCTTTCGGCAACTACAAAACCGACAGTGACGAAAATGTTAGAAGCTGGTAAGAATGGTAAAACCAGAATACACAGATACATCAACATTGTATTTGCTTCCGATTTCTGAAAAAAAAAGATAAGACTTATATGATACAAGAACACCGTAGCATTCGAAAGGATGATTAATTTTTTATTTGATTGACAAAAATTTATTCCATTTTATTTTGTTCCATAACTTTATTTCATTTTATTTTGTTATGTAACGTGATTTCCTTTTATTTTATTCTTGTAATGCTATTTCGCAACTGTTTCATTATCAACACATTGCAACTGGCATAAGAAAATTTCATTTCAACTTCATGTTGACAGCTTTAGATTTAATTTTACTGAGTCGAATATGACTTCAAAGAATTCAAGTTGAATATTTATTCAAATACGGAAGTATTTTCAGATTTATCTTTTGGAAAATGCATACTAATAGTTGTAATAGTAAAAAAAAAAATTGCCCAACATGGTTTTATTTTATCTGTTCTGCTTTCTATGTATTTTGACATTTCTGGTGAATTTTTCCGGATGAATATTTGTCTATCGAGAATTCTTTGCATTTCATGGAAAGTTCTTTGACTTTTGAATAGAAGTGCACTATGGTAGTATTTTTTAATTTACTTCCTCTTTTCATAAAATCTATTGCTGCTTTATTCTATCAACTCTGTTGATGTTCTATTGTTTCAAGAAGAACAGTAAATTCCAGTTATTATTTTTCCAGTTGTTATTTACTAACACAGAAAAATTAATTACAGTTGTAGTTTGAGGAAGCCTCCTGTGATTCGCCAAAGTTTTCAACATTTCGATTTTTTTAGTTTTTGAATTTAAGATTTTTAGCTTAGTTTAGCTTAGCTTAGATAAATTAACTCCCGTTTTGAAGCAACTTGTAGGCTATTCTGAATTTAAGATTTGTAAATCTTAGATGTGTTCTAATTCAATTTGAGCACAATGATATTACCATTGAATTAGATAATTAGTAAAGTGGCTAATTAAAAGTGCAACGTTGCATTTGAAGGCACTGCTTGGATTGCTAATCATACATTTCTTTTTAGTCAATAGCTAGGATGAAATGTCTATGGAATTTTGAACGTGGATTGATTTCTTTCAATATCTTAAGATCTATTTTACACTATGGCTGCAGCTGATAAATCTTTAAGTAGGAGGAAACCGCATACCTGGATTATTTCTTCGTCTCAAGGCTTCCCAGACTTAAAACCTCTGGATTTCTGTATCTCGAGTCGTATGAAATAATTCGCGCATGATACGCTCATAGATCGCCTTTTTCCTTTAACCCTCTCACACCGAGGGAGGCTGTCCGGGGAGGTCTAAAAATTTCCCCTTAACAGCGATGAAGGCAGGTCTGAGGCGGTTGGCTTCTTTTGAGGGGAGATAAGGTTCCGAGATCGCTTTGGAGATAAGCGCGGTAGGGGGTCCAATTATCCATGCCAACCACAGCCCATTTCCTTGCTCCTTGAGGGAAGGTTATAGCAGGGAGTGGGGTAGTGGGGTAAATGACAACGTAGGTTGGGAGAGTCCAATTCATGTCATATCCTCCCCAAAAGGCCCGGTTTTAAAGGGGCTAGAAGAAAAAAGTCGCTTCGGGATTAAAGAGTTGATAAAGGATCAAGATGGACGCTAGTACAATGCTTTTATCTGCCATGACATATTCCGACCCTATGCTCCCTGACAAATATTGCCCGTCTTACTTTGATTCTATCTATATCTATCATTCGCCTACTTCTAAACAAGAGTTGGATTATACCTTATATATACGTTTTCAGTATTTAAAATTTAGATACGATGCGATACTACGCATAAAAAGAAAAAATAAATATTTTAATCCTTTATGTCCTGCCGGCACTTAAAAGCATCTCTTATATTATGTAACTTCGTAATACGGTCGTTTTTCCTGCCCAAACACGAAGAATGTAGTTCAAAAGCAGTAGATGGCAGAAATTAAAATTCAATAAATTTAAAGTTTTCTTCTCTTTCCTGAGTTTATTCTGCACCAAAATTTATCTAATGGTGCAAAATTAAAACTAAAAAGTTTATGTTAAATTAATTCCGGATAGAATGGATTAAACCTTTTGTTTACTGCTCATATTATGATGCTATTGTGAAATTTCCAACGGTCAAAAACTTTCCAATATTTCTCCATGATGTTTATATTTTGTGCATTAAGCTACCGAGATCCGATTTTCTTCGAATTCACAACTAGAAAAATATGCTTTTTCTACGGTGTATAAACCAGAATTGAAACTAAGCCAAAGCTTGGTCTGATAACTTTATCACATTCACGGGGGCATGAAATTTGAATACAACTGTGTTTAAAAATAGGATTTTGCTCCGTAAATCCCTATAGACAAATATTGATAGTTTAAATTGTGCAAACTTATTCAAAGGATTAGTTATAAATCTACCTTCCTTGGGATAAATTTCTGAGTAATGCGGTATAACTGGAATTTGTTAAGTGGTTGCTAACGAGGGATACAAGTATGGTAGAGAATTCTGTCTAATCTGATTTAGGCATCCCCTAGAGACTAAACGGGAGTAGGAAGCGACTATCGTTTTTTCCCCAATACCGAAGTTCCCGCATTCCCTTGATGATACTGAATACTAAGTGAAGGTGTCGTCGAACTGTCTATGGTTATTTTCGACGGGAAGCTTGATGTGTGCTGCGGCCCGCTGATGATATCCTTCCGAGAAAATTGTGTTTGTCCAGAAGATATTCGAGATTCTTCGGTCAAGAGCTCATCTACAGCGCCGAAGAAAGTGACCGTGGAAAATGGTCAAGAGATAAGATATAAGTATTATTAAACAAAAAATAAACCACATGAAAAAAAGAGAGTAAAGAAGTACAATATAATAGCCCTTGATTTACGTGGATATTAGTTCCTAAAAAATAGCTGAATTCGTTCAGTGAGAATACAAATACCACTTTGAAAATTGTATGTGTAAATAATTTTCTTAGCCCTATTATACATTTTTGTAAATTAGAGAATAAATGCTTTAGTAAGCATTCATTAATCCATTTATGCCAAGCATCCCTTTTAAGGGACGCTTCTAAAAATGCAGGGATTATTTTTTCAATATAAATCTTACAAAAATGTATCTTTATGTATTTGTTTCTTTTATATTGAGTCTCTGGCAGTACGCATCAGGCGTTCGGTCGATAATGTAGCCTTTTTATTTTCAAGTCAGATTCGAAAGTAGATTTTTGCAATGCGAATAAGAAAAGGATAAGTTTAAAGTGCGGGTCCTGTATTTAGTAACAAGATGGAGAATTTTTCAATTTTTTTTATAAAAAGACCTAGTTAGTTTTTACAAACTATCATTGATTTATTGAATTAATAAAAAGGACTGTTTAGGCGATGCTATTAAAAACCGGATGTCTTTTAAAACAGAGACAAAGATCAAAACCAGATATATTTAACTGTATCCAGGTCCTGGTGTGTAATGTAAGTGTGCCGTATCAACTTTGCAGCAAACTTGTTTTGCAATTGTGGTGTGAAGTTTGTCATAACAACTTCACAGTAAACTTGTTTTGCAAGTGGGTTGGTCGATTATGCTTTGTTTCTTTGCAGGAAATTTGCTGCAACGTTGCCGCATTTAGTTTGTCATGACAAGCTAATATCAAGAAAAATCACACTTGCTGCAAGTGTGCATGCTATTTTGGCACTAACTTCCTAGCCCAAAGCCGAAACTTTGTTACCAGACCACCGCAGTTCACAAATTTTAGGAATAAGCTTGATTTGAACGCAATGAATATTACACTTGCACAAGCGGGTAAGTAAAAAAAAATTATTTTAAAAAAATCAAATAAGGTGCATACACGATTAACTTTGGTAAACTAGCATATTAATAAAACAAAATTTTCGTCTGGATTCAAATACTAAGTTGAAATTTCAAGCAAATTTATTTTTACATGTATTAATTTCGTCCATTCTCTTATAATCGCGTTTCGCAGCCGTACTAAAGGTTGTTGATTAAAATTCCCTTCGAAGCTGCACGAGATCCATTTTGACCCTGACCTCGAAATTCTGAACCACTTTCATATAACGAGAACGCCACCTACAGCTACACCCCTTTCTCTAAACTTCCAAACCACACCAATGGGAGTGTTGTTGGGGATTAACCTCAAATTTTGAACCATGGTCGGATGGAGATGAATGATAGGTGTGTTGTTCCTCGTTCTATAGAACTTTTTCATCATGTGAGTGAGGAAGGTTCCTTTTTATATAATTTAGGTCACGATCTACTTATCATTTGAGCTACGATAGATTAATTGTAAAATTATATACAAAAATGTGTTTTATTCTACTAAACATTTAATGAATTGAAGCATATATAGTTATAGAAGCAATCTACTAAGGTTAGTGGATGATTTAAGTATATGAAAAGAGGCTAATATTTAAATGAATATCATTTCATCCATCGTAGCGTCGTGAATAATATTTATTTTATTCCGAAGCTGAAATCTAGTTCTAATGCTTTGTAGAAATACAAGCGGCGTAGAGGCCACTTTCTCCTTCGGGATCGTAATCTAATGCACCCTAGAGAGCGGCAAAACATTTTACGATTCTTGTTAAATCAATTACATTAAACCTATTTGTTAAGCATTTCCACTAACGAACTGTGAAAATGAAAGACAAAAATTCCTTAATATCTTCTTGAATTAAAAAAACTGCTCCTTTCGGTGTTGGAAAAAACTACCCTTTAAATTTCTGAACGGTAGAAAAACATTTCATCAAGGAAAAGAGTGGAGGCAAAAAAGCTTAAATTCTTCAATTCCTTTGTCTTTTTGCCTTCCTAAGTGAGAATTTCTGAAAGGAAAAGCTCTTTTTTTCCACCAAAAAGGCTCTTGGCTCAACGCCAGACAATTACAACTCATCTTTCAAAACTCAACTCTTTCAACTCTGAAATCCAGGAGTCGAAAAAGTTCAAAAAATAAATTCTTCTCGAACAGAAGTTTGAGTCAGTGTGGGACTAAATCATCGATTCTTCAAACAATGTATCTGGATTTGCTTTACGATGGATAAAAGGAAAGAAGGAAATATCGGAAGGAGAACGAAGAATGTTTATGGAGAGGAACAATTTCCATTCGAGATTCACTTTCTTCTTTGTCATCAGAGGTAGGCAATTGAAACAGAATGGTATTTAAAGTCGACATTGGACCAGAATGGAAGAAGTGCTCTTAAGACTTCTTCGCCAAGAGATGCAATCCAAATGCTTTCTAATATTCTTAGTCAGAGCATATCAGCAATTTTCATTGAAATTCTATAATGGAGCTATCAAAATTTGGATTTTGACAGCAATTTATTTTATGGCATTGTAAAAGGAAGACTTTATCGTGTAACTCCATAAAAAGCTATACCCACTGCCAAAAAAAAGGTTAATATTTAAGAAACATTTTTAATATAAAATTTGATTACGACTTAATTACTAACAAATTATAGATTACCTTATGTTTTGAGATCAGAGTTTTTTTTGGCTCAGTTTTTTAAGAATCTCGTTGGTTTAATTTTTTAGGAGTGCACATCCTTTTCATATCTATACTGGCTTTCTTTGCATTTTTTGTTGCAGAATTACGTCACATCAACTTCAAACATTTTCGTGGGTTAGTTTTATAACTAATTGGCATTTTGAGTAAAATCTCTTCATGGAAAATATTAGGCACTTGAGAAAGGAATGTATCTTATTTCATGGAATTCTCCTCTAAAATAAATTACTGTTCAGAGTAATCTTTATAATCTTACATTTGAGATAGGTTTTTTTTATTTAAATAAGAAAGCCCGGATAAGTGAAGACTGAAAATAGAAAGATATTTTAGTAAAATAATTTTGCCAGGAATATCTGTGACGGTCACTTATTTTAAAAAATTTAAACTGAAATAAAAGGTTTAAATTTTTTTCATTAATGATGTACTGGGACTTTCAGGAAGTTAACTATTGTTTTATCATATGGCATAAAATGTCGTCAAGAGGTATAACTTGATGAGTGAAGTTTTGACCTTATATACTTTTTTTCTGAAACAAGAATTTAGACTTCATATATGAAGACAATACATTATAGCTGTAGTTTTTATTAGCCATTTACAATAAAATTTAAAAAGTTAGTTCAAATTGTCCTTTTTCAGGTTTACCGAATATTTTTACTACGTAAATATTTCGCCTCTTTTATTAAGGAAAGGAAACGTTTTCAAAAACCAATAAAAACAATCTAGTTTCTTTGGAGGCAGAATACAAATTTCATCTAACGGTTTTAAATAAATTTGGGACATTGTGGCATGATGAAGAACATACACGTTAGGAGGATACAGTCAGTGATATAAATGGTTATAATCTTCATTTATCAAAGAGCAACTATAATTTAGCATTTAGAGTAATAATTCATTTCGCTTGACTTAGTCCTAAGACCACAACGAGATACCCAAGTCCATCAGGAATTAGTTGCTCCAGAAGTGTAAGGAAAGTCAAGCAGTAGTTTATTTTGCTCTGTACCTTACCTTAGTTACCCATTCCCGAAATGAGAGAGAGCAATGAGGCAGTCATTTGGTTAAGACCATAAATCTCAATGTGATGCGCTTTCAAGGTTTGGAGAGATTTTTCTTTCGTTTTCTCAAGCAAAACTTTCGAGAAAGCGGGAACTAGTGTGAGGAAACGTGCGTGGAGCTTTAATAGTTGGCTTTATAGGTAAGTCTATTCCACGCAACCAGCAGTATGGGGATAGTGCTCGCTAGAATGGAAGAAACAGCTCGAACTGTACGATACTTATGGGGCACTTGGAAATTTTTTAAAAATTTAACGCAATTTAATGTCAAAATTGGGTTGAGGTCCTGGGTTTTATTGGAGTTGTAGTGGATGCCTTTATTTTTAACTCTAGACAACTAAACTTGGATCAATGTTACTCTGTAACTAATCATTCGACTATTAGTCTACGAATTAAAAACAAGTATATATTTATACTAGCTGAAAACCTGGCGTTGCTCGGGATCCATATTTTTTCATATACCGGCCTCCTGTTTTTTTCCATAAAAACATTGTCACCAACTTTCCACAACAAACGTAAATTTTCTTTGAATCTTTTCTTGATGATTTAAAACTTTCAAATATAGTCTTTATCACCTTATAACAGTATGGCTTGAATGAAAATGCGAGAAAATTTTAAAAAGAACATTTATTTCAAACAATATATAGTTAAATAACTAATAAAGTTTTACAATGTACAAATATACTTGTACGTTGTACATAATTGGATATTTTAGTGCATATTAAAAGCTACGAAATAAAAATGGAAGTTAAGTGCATGCTACGAAATGACAGCGGAAGTAAGAAGTCTACCTTGACAAAAAAACAATATTTTCTTAGCTTTAACAGTGGTAAAAACACGTGAATAAAGGATTTGATGAAACAATAAATTGGTTTAAATTTGCTTTTGTAACAATAAAGGCATTGTTACGATTTGAGTTTAAAATGAATTTTGAAACCTTAATTACAGTTAGAGAATTACAGTAGTACAACAATTAAATTGGTATCAATGAAAAAAGATAATGTTTTGCTCTTTAAGATGATGTAAAAATAATTTTCATACCATCTTAACTATTTCAGAACCATATGCTACCAGCAGTATGAATATACTGCTCGCTAGAATGAAAGAAACAGTTCGAACTATATGATGTATACAAGGCATTTGGCAATTAAAAACAATTAAAGTCATTTAATGTGAAAACTGAGTTGAGATCCTGGTTTTCATTGGAACTTTTACTTATTTACTGGAAGCCTTTATTTTTAAGTCTGTTGTATGCTACCAATAGTATGAAGTTAATAGCAGAATATACAGCTCGAATTTACCCACACTTTTATTTAAATTGATATAAGTGGTCCATATAGTCAATAAAGAGTGATATATATTAGGAAGCATGTATCATTCTTTTTAAGAATTGCTTGTTATTAATGTAGACAGTTTTTCAGAATGTTCAAAGAAATCAAAACATACAAGAGGTCTATTTTTTCAAAATGCCCTTGTAATTTTGAACAACGACTAGATTAAGAGGAAATACTTGCTCCAGCTATCTATTCTCCGAACATCCACAGCGCAGATAAGCAACATGTTGACATTTGGACACCAACGAAAGTTTAAATGTCCGACAGGTCTATATGCAAGGTGAATTATTGGTATAACAAGGTATCGAATTCACTAGCCTCCAATCCAAATTTCTCAAATATCTTTTAAATGCGTGGCATAACGCATTCCTGTTGTAAGTTCTGGTACATATCACTAGTCGAGGTATTCTCAAAGAAGAAATGTCCAGTCAACCTAAATCCTGGGAAACTACCCTACACAATTAACATTTCATAAGTTCACTTAGTGTTCCAATATAAAATGAGGATTATCAGTCGCCGAACAGCTGGAATCATGACGATTTAGTGAGCCATTATTTATGTCAAAATATTTTAATGTTAAAAACTGTTATTACAGAAATTGAAGTCTTATTGTATTAATTAGATTCTTCTCAAAATTCATCACAATGTAATTAGAATAATCTATTAATTAGAATCTGGTCAAATTTTCAATAGTTGGCAAGATTCTACATTCGAATGAATTAATTTTAATTATGAAACATCGATACCTGTCATTAATTGTATGTAAAATAGTTATTAAAAGAGCTTTTACATCTGTTAGACAACTTGTATATGTAGTTTTAAGCAAAGGTATTGTATATGTAAATTAGCTCTTAGAGTAGAATTTAATAGCAATTTTCATGCTTTTTTAAAATTTGCTTATATATAACCCTCTACACATACGGCTTTCGAATTTTATCTTTTTAGTTTAACATGGTCCAAAATATACGGAAAAGCTTCCTATGTACACATAAATTCATTTTTAGATATACACAATAAAAATATATACAAACGCGATACTATCTTATATAGTATTGCTTGAATTAATAATGCATTTTTTAAAATTTTAAAAATATGCGTATACAATAATATTTCCTATAGAATTATTAAATTTATTACTTTTACCCTTATGTTTAACATTGTACGATTTCAGTTTACACGACATTCATATCAAACCAAACTACAGTGTAAAACGAGATCTAAATGACATTGAATCTAAAACGCCAAGACTTCGCATGCGAAACTTGCCCTAATTTTCAACGAGCAAATTACCTACTTGTCATAATGTTAACCACATTAACAAGATATAAACCACAAATTATGTAATCTGTCGTTACCGTAAAGGTCGAATTAAAAAAAAAAAGAGAAACGTATCTCCGGAATAGGTTGCCCAATTTGCTCGGTAATTCTACAGGCACATGTTACAAAGTTCCTTTCTATTTAATACTTTTGCGGTGATTCCGCTTTTTGTTACAGATAACATATCACTGATGAAAAAAGTGACCGCTTTTAGCTCCAGTACAAAAGGTAGATTGTCGGACAAGTTGCTCTAAAAGGTTAAGTGAGGTTCTCATTAACATAGTGTTCCTATCACATTAGCATTTAAAACCCACATCACGCTATTGAGCATTATCGTTGCGTGCCGGACATTTGGGTATATGCGACGGCTGAATCGTGTTCATTTCAACGAAGCGACCTTGGACTCAGCCATAGGAAATCGAACTACTGCTCTTTCAAGACCAGCGATTTCACTTCTAATTCTTTTTAGCTAAATGCATCGTTCACCGAATGAGTTGTCTAAAATAGAATAGTCTTTGAGCGTATGATTTATAGAAATTGTTTCTTAAATTAATGTGATTTGCTATCTAGAAATTTACCCAATTTCTTAACTTCAGAAAGTATTCTATGCATACCTTGGGAAGTATTTCCTAGTTTTATCATTAAACAATATCCAATGTTCAAATCAATAAATTGACATCTTTATTCTTTTACGCATACTAAAATGCAAAAACCACTGCCATACTCTACAATGACTAAAATTTATCATTAAATAAGCTCCAGTGCGTCCGCATATCCAACCTTTATTCATAATTTTAAAATAATGCAATATACCGCACAACTGTTTTTTCAAGACCAGTGATTTCAGTTCTAATTCCTTTCAGTTAACTCTTTGAGGCACGACAGTATTAAAAGTGTCCCACCTTTTTGACGCTTAAATATGCAGGTGGGATATTTTTGAACCACCTGAAACCATGTGGTTTCATGAACCTATGTGGCACGGTGGGAATATTTGTGCCCCACCATATAACAAAAATCTTGATTGAATTATTATTTTTTTATGTCTTCATATTATATTATTCTTTTATCAATAAAAATAAACCAACTTTGTGTAATTTAACAGAAAATAAAATTTCTGTGCAACATGGGTCTTTTTATTTTCTAAAATTCCGTGTCTCAGAGGGTTAAACGATTTGGTTTGGTTTGTTTGGGGGTTTATGGCGCAAGGGGCAATATTTGGCCATGCTGCGCCAAACAAGGTAGTAATATGAACAAAGGGTTAAACGGATATTTCACCAAATAAACTTTCTGAAGTAGGATAGTTTTTGAATGAACGATATATGGAATTGTTTATTTTTTAAATTAACTAAATGCAAAATAGTATTTTGTCTCATTTTAAAAATATCTCAGGACTATTTTTCAAATGACCCTTGTAATTTTGAGCAATGACAGGATGAAGAGGAAATACCTGTGCCAGTAATCTACTCTCCAAACTTCAACAGCACGTAAAAGCAACGTGAGGACATTTAGAACCCGGTGACAGCTTAAATGTCCAACAGGTCTACATGCAAGGTGAATTATCTGTGTAACAAAGTATCGAATTCACCATCCTCCGATCTGAAACTCTGCCAACAGGTGCTGATGATTATTCAGTGCCTTTTGCACCTCTCACCTACTTAGAGCTGTTCTCAAGAGCTAAAAGCAGGAATAAAACTATCTGGCTCATTCCACCGGTGTATCACTGGTATCAGGGCTCTCGACCAGGTGGCTGTCTATCAATTGACTGCAGGAGACGAAACCAAACGACTCTTACTAGCTTCCTTAGTGGGCATATCAGAAGTTTGACTTTCTCTGATAATTCTAATTGTTTTGAGATCTTCCCAAAATATGCTGCAGAACAGGCCACATCTGATCATATTCTTGCATGCCTGGGGCTTTCCAAACAGGATCTTGTTTCTAATCCTCTATTGACTTTGGATTTCATTAGGGTGTACAGGCTCATGGACCTGATATAGCTCTGCTGATCTTCGGGAATCATCGACAACAACACAACAACATCCTTCGATCTGAAACTCTGCCAATAGGCAAAAAGGAAATCAATCTGGGAATAAAATTTCCGGGACCACCGATATGTGGCACAGATATTTTGGATACAAAATCAAAAATAAGGTAAATGATTCCATTAGTGTGCTTTCTTTTGAATACTGGTTATAATAAGCTATGAGACATTTCAGACAATTATCTGTCGCAACATATAACAATACCCAGTCTAATAAAAGTTTTGTGCTATTGCAGGATTTTAGTTTAGTTACGATTACGCCCAGTTTTGAAGCAAAATAAGGGATATTTTGGGACGGACCACATAATTTTGAAGCGTGGTAAGATGACAAAGGTGACACCTGAACCACACCCACCTCTCCAAAATTCTGCGCCACACCAGTCAGTGAGCATTTGATCCCGACGGATATAACGCGTCCCAGGCGAGCTTACATGGCGTTTCTTCCGTGGAATCGGGTTTCAAACCAGGAAGCCTCCTGCCCCGTACCCATGAACTCACCACCAGGCCACCGCGACTAGTGTCATTTCACGAAATGGCAGTCATTTTTTAAAAAAGCAGTAAATGTCTTATTCAAGAATATATAGTTTTAATCATTTATATCCAATGTTATATCAGCGTTACCCAACAAAATGTCTGGAAAAGTTGATATGCTATTCCCACATTGACTAAAGCAAGACGGTTTAGGGATCATTTCTACCAAGAGTCTTTGTTAAACAGCTCTCTTTTGCATATTAATTAACATTTCATACAAACATTTAAAAGCCAACCGAAGTTCTCCAATAAAACAGCAACCATATTTTCAGTTAAATCGTTTAGAAAATTCTCGAGATAGGATTCTTAATCTCGATTGTATTTAGTTAGATAAAAAATAATTAAATGGCATTTAATTTCTTTATTAAAAGATCAAAATCCAATTGCTGTTACAGAGTGGCTTGGGAGAAGACACTTTCAAAATAAATTATTTCTACGGCCTTCCAAACTTGTTACTTCGATCGAAAGAAGATGTCAAATTATTTTTCTCGAGACTGTTAAATAAAATCTTTAGGGAAATTCAGCACGACAACAACGCTTGGTTGTAAGTTCCGAAAGAGACAGTTTTGTCAGCAGCTATCATGCGCTCATTAAGATGTTTAAGAAATACATCTCTTGGGATATACAAGAGTTTTAGTTTATTCTCCATCCCGAAATTTGCTTTGAAATTTTCAGAGGTATTCTTCAAGTGTGTTCACGCTCTTTATAAGTTTGAGATGCGCTGAATTGGATTTTCTTCGAGCGTAAGTGTTTTTGTTTTTGGATACGTTTAGAATAATGTTTAACAAACTCGGTAATTAATTCCCCATAAATAAAACTGATATTCTACGCTGTCAGACGAAGAATGAAAGGTACAGAAATGATAATTAGTCTTAATGTTGCTATGGGATATAGCGGCTGATTTTGAATGTTTCTTGAATTCCCACATTTGATTTTGAGAAAATGTGAGTTTCGGTTACAGTAATTTTTCATTAAAAAAAGAAAATTATTACAGTAAAATTTCTATTGAATAATTTAAATCATTAGGGACTATTTGCTATAATGTTTCTGAATTTAAGTAATTAATTTTTATGTTCATATTAGATGCATTCAAAATGCATTTGGGGCACAGACAAGACATTCTTTGAATATGGAGAATTACAGGTAAAATTCTGATCCATTATTCAGAAATGATTAATTTGGTGAAAACTTATGAGATAAAGTGTATAAGTGTATTTTCTATATATATATATATATATATATAAGTCGCTCAGAAGAACAATACGATTAAGTCCATTTTTTTATATTTTCCGATATTTGCAAATTCCAATTCCTGTAGAAATCTTGTTTCGTTTCTGAGCCTACCCTTTGAAAAAATGACTTTATATACTTTTCTAATCAAATTTATAAACCAAAAATTAAAAAAAATTAACGTATTAAAAATATTAATTCATACGTTATATCTCAATTTTTTATGAACTTAACCGCATTGACTTCTGAGTCCCTCATATAGTAATTGAATGATTAAGTACAGCTCATGAAGCTAATGTGTGACTTGAAACATCTCAATGCCCCAACATAAATGGATAATCTGGTATTCGAAGATCCTAACGTTGTTTTACATTGCTGTCACAAAGATCTTGATTTTATGCACACAGGAATGAATGTTCGAAATCTCTTGATTTGCTTACTCTATGCGAAACTTTTATTAAACAAAAATCCTTTGTATTTGAAGCAATACATCCTTTGTTTTAATAAGTCTTTAACTATCCCTGTAATCAGGTTCAGAGAACCGAGCTTATAACTATTAAATTTAGCGTGTCAAATAATCTCGTATATTTAAAGTCCTTGAAGACGGACTGAGGGGCACCAGAATTATTCCATATCAGCAGTATTTCAGCCATATTTCGTTTCATCCGACCTTCGATTCGACTTAAAATAAAAGCAACCAGTACCAGTGAAAACAACAGATTTTATAAAATCAACACCAACATGATCAAAAGTTCAAGACATTAAAAAGAGTAACTAACACCAGAGATTAAATGCAATAAGACAAGGGAAACGCCCAACAATGAAACTACAAACAATGGCAAACCGAATGCGACCCAGCCAACAAGAAGAAATGCTTCTGTGTCTTCCACATAAATACAAAAATCAAAAGTAGAGCTAAAAATGTTCCAAAATACACTCAGCAAGATCAAAATTAAACATAGTAATTTTACCAATAAAACTTCGCGTGAATTACGCAATAATAAATTTAAAGTATGATATAAGGAATGCAATAAAACGTTTCTGGTTCCATCGATACGCAAAACCCAATACGAAGCAAGTTTAAGTTACGAAGGTGGTTCAAAAAGTAAGGTAACAAGTCCTCTGAGCGAAAAGGTTTATTCACGAAATCAAAGAGATAAGCAAAGTTAGAAAGGCACCGGTACATATTACTTTTCCACATAGTCAACATGATTATTGAAGTATATGACCCATCGGTAAACCAATCTATCGAAATCGGCATAGAAGAAATTAGGGTCCAGGTCGCAGAGCCACTTAGAGCCGAAGAGATAAAATTCACTTGGTGCGAGATATGGGCTGTAGGGAGGGTGTTCCACTACACTCCATCGGAAACGCCGTCTTAAATCACGTGTAACCAAGGCCGTATGCGGGCAGGCATTTTCGTGCAACAACAGGACACCTTTCGAGAGCAGTTCCGGTCGTTTCCTGCGAATTGCCTTGTGCAACCGGTCCAGAGTGGCACAATAACTGACAGCATTCACGGTTGCTCCACGAGTATGAAATCAACCAGCAGCAAACCCTGGTGGTCCCAAAAGACTGTGGCCATAACTTTCTTCGCCGATGGCACTGTTTTGAACTTCTAATGGGGGGGGGGAGACGAGGGGTGTCTCCATGACATTGATTTCAGTTGGGGATGTTTGCTTTAAAAGCAGAAACCTTATTACACTTCTCTCTTCAATCGCTGACTATTGACCATGTACTCGTCAACGCCGCCATCTTCCAACAGAGATTTTGGAGCACTACGGCACAACTAGCTCCATCTACTGGTGGCGTTTGGATGCAATGATCGTCTATTCCAATTAGACACTGAATTTAATTCACACGACGAATTTGTTCATCTGTGAGAACTCTTGTTACCTTACTTCTTGAACCACCTATATAGATGAAGATTTTATACATTCAAATCAAACAGGACATTTCTTTGTTAAAATTATAATTCTAGTTAAAATTTAAGTTATAGCTATTTCGTTAACTATTATTACATTGGACAGTATATTTCATTTGTCAAATATAAATATTTCTTTCGCATTTTTTCATCAAATTCCTTTGCAAAGAAAACCAAATGACATCACAAACGCGAAAGAACTTCAATCAATATTCTAGGAATGGAACGAACAATGCAGCTCTCTTCAATACAAAACAAATATTTATTTGAAGATGACTAAGTAACGCAGTAGAAAAATGTTACTAACTGCAGGAAGTAAACAAATATTGCTAATTCTTCAAAGAAAATATAAGTGAATTAGTTTGCTTTAAGTCTATCAGTGCTTATGATGAACATTTTCGTCTTATTACTTACATTTAATCAAACAATGAGTGGAATGCTTTTATTATTACAAGGCTAACATGTTGTGCGTATTGCAACGTTCAAATATATTTCTTTACGGTGTTTGAATCAACTTCCACTTCATTTGCTCAAAACAGATATTAATTCATAATCTTGATGAAACTCAAGGTATGTATAAAAAATTCTATGACATTCCTTAGAACTGGGAAATAAATACACATTCTTCTAGTCCTAAATAATTTTTAGGACAGTCCACCCTCAAATAACTTCTGCGAAAACGAATTTCTTGATATAGACAAGTTAACATCGAAATAATAGTTTCTAGTTTGATTAAATTCTCTGTCTGATTGCTTTCGTTTCGAAGAAACATAAATCCCATTTAATCTCACTAAAATGAAACGTAATCAATTTACTGGAAAGCTTTCTGTAGCGACGAAAGTAGTAGACTCCAACATCGCTTCTTATTTTACCGGTAATTATACGGATGTACTGAAAAGCATGATAAAGTATCTGAACGAAGGCGATGGAATTCTCATTCAGTATTGAAAAGGAAATATGAAGAAGAAAGGTTTTTCCAGTATTCTGCTTGATTTTGAATTCTGTTTGAAAATGTAAGGGTATTTGCTATTATAAGTTAAAGTATAAGGAGATTAAAATATTTTTTTTAGGTTATTGCTGAATAATAAGTGAAATATGTCTTTGTTGAATACATGCATATAATTCCAAGGGCACATGAAATCTTCAATTGTCATTTCAAAACGGAGATTCTAGTGGATGAACCTGAAAGTGCTTTCTCCTCTTATGAAATAGTTGGAATATTAGATGTGGAATCTTTTCAGATCCCCCCCATGGGGCTTTGCATTCTTGTCCTCCCTATTTAACAATAAAATCTTAAATCACACAAAGGATTACACAATAGGTTAGGGTATTAAAACTGTCATCAGGGGATAGTTAAAATTGTTTCATTTTATGTTGATTAAGAAAACGTTTGTTCAGAAAATAATGGATTCGAGTCCTTACAGAAAATATGAATACACAATAGGAAAAGGCAAAATAAAACATATCTAAAATATTTAAAAAATTTTACTGTCGAGAAAATATTTAATTATAAACATATTAATTACATAATGAAAATCAGGATAACTACACTAAGATACAAGTATAAGATAATATACAGCTTTTACTATCTAAACTATATCAACGTCTGGATCCATCAAATGTACAAAAAATATCTTCTAGTTAGAAGAAAAGAAATCAACCTTTTACATAACCCTTCAGCAGACGCACCCATTTTTGGAACATTAGCACACAGGCGGGGTCATTTGACCCGAAATTGTTAGATTCTTACTCCATATTTTATTGGCTGTTTGTACAAAAATAAAATATGGTCAAAGTAAAAGAATATTTTTTCGTACAAATAACTTTTATTTAAGACACAAAATTTTTAATAAGAACCAGCGGGAGTGGTCTCCCCTCAACTTTCTCGTATACTTCCCCAAAAAGGTACTGTTTCCCCTCCCCCCGAGTGGATAAAAAAATTCGAACCTACTGTAACTCAGAATCCAATGACTATCAGAAGGTTTTCATTGCAGATTATAGAGATTGTAAAATGTTTAGGTAAAAAATGAAATTCAAAGAGATGCATACCGAATAAAACGCATGTATCACACACTTCCACTCTTGCCGACTCAAGGACAAAGTAACGTAATCCTTCCGCGTGCAAAGAAATTGCTACCAGTACGCATGTGTATGGAGAACAGGATTAGAAAAATTAATTATGCAATTTGAACGCCTTTTTTCAACCGATTGAAATGAAATTTGGGCACAGATCTATAATTAATGTTAGCAACTGTCATACCAATTTTTATTTATCTAAGCCAAAGTGTTTAAGAGATATAATTTTTGCAAGTATGCGATTATACAGTTCGACAGGCCATCAACCCTTCGACGGATTTGGTCCAAACTTTGATACGGGCCTACATTCATGATGGTGAAACTGTGTACCAAATTTCATCCATCTAGCTATTCAAGTTTTGGAGTTATAGTGTTCACATGACAGCGGACAGACAGACTTACCGTGGACGGATTTTGTCCAAAATTTGATAGAAACCTACAAATTATGTATAAAGATCACATACCAAATTTCATCCCTGCATCTCTAATAGTTTGCGAGTTATCTTGTTCACAGGCAGACAGACATAATTCCAAAATTGTTTTTTCGGACTCAGGGAGGTCTAAAACGTGGAGATTCGTCAAAATTCCGAGTTCGAATTTTTTGACGATTACAATACTTTCTCTTTGTATACTTCGTATACGGGAAAGTAAAAAGGAAAGTTGAAATTATATCCGTTTTTCCTCCTTTTCTGTATTCTTTTCTTCTCCGCTGCGCAAGTTTGTACGCTGTCATAGCCGTAACGTTATATTAATATGAAACCATAGCACACGCACGGGTCAATTTGACCCCAACGCCCCCAGTTAAAAGTGAGAAACCCTGTTTCAACGGTGTTTGCCTTCTTATCTTCTTCTTCTAGCTCTCCCATGAAGGTACAGGAAGTAACAGGGACAAGTTTTCAGAAATTCCTAGAATTTTTTAACAAAAGAGAAAGAGTGGGGTCAAAGAGATCCCATGCGCGTGCTGACGGGTTAAGGGCGGTACACATGCTGTAGATTTTTTTTCTGTACATTCAAGCTACATTACTAAGCATCTACGATTTCATTTATTCTACAAGACTAATATTCTTCCTCCCGATTATCTTGTAAATAGTTTTACTCCACTGTGTCACCGCATGTGGGATGGTTAAATTTATTTCTAATGATATAAAACCAGAATAGGTTACCCCACAGTCTATCAAAAAGGACCACAAATCATATTTTTCAATTAATTGAAGAGGGATGTGAATCACTTCTCCATTTCCCAGCTAAAAATATTCCTTTAACCCTTCGCCTTCATTGTTTTCGCAGTAAAACCACACATTTAGCATTTTTTTACTTCGCATGTGCAAAACGTAGCGTGATTTCTCGTTCATAACTTAGGAGTCAGATACAAAGGCCAACTTATATAAAAATTCCAGTTCAATACCGGTAGTATTCGCAAAGATATCGGCATTGCAAGAGCTAAATTGCTTTTTATCTCTACGAGAAACAAAATGATGAGTGTTCTTGCATAAATTGATATTTTTTAAAACTGAATTTTCGAAAGTCATATTGAATTTTATAAAGGTTGAATATCCCGAATACTCACGTATACTTATAAATTACATGCATAATTTAAATTGCATTACGATGATAACTTATTTGGATGAAAAAATAGCCTGTTCCAGTTCATTGGTTTCACTGTGAAACAACAAATTCCTTGAAATAAAAAAATGCTAAATTTTTTTCCTTTGCATATTTATGGTTCCTTTGCATGCATGTCTAATACTCATTTTTGAAATAAATTTAGTAATTTTAAAAACGAAACATGTAGTGAACTTGAAAGGGTTAAAAGGGATGTGTTCAATTTTCATTCACCCGTAATTTGAAGACGAAAGGATAAATAGTCTATAACCCTTCTTGTACTAATTAGTATTTTCTCTTGAGCTGAAGAGTGATATTAAATAAAGTTAAAATTATGGTTACATTGATAAATTATTTGAGCCCTTACAACCATTTCTGAAAATGCCTAAGTTCCCCAAAAATATTTATTTAAAGAATTGACATTCTGCAAGATTATGAGCTCTCCCACAAGATTTACTAAAAAATTATTCCTGACGAACTCGACATTTTCTGACTAGTCACGTACATTTTGACAATGGTAGTAAATAACACCTAACTATTTATTCGAACTAGTTTGCATTTCTTGGAAATACTCAATCTCCACCATTTATTAAAATTGTCTCACTCCAAGGAAGGTATACACAACCACTAGCCTAATGTAAAATATATAGTTGAAGCTATTTAGGCGTCCTTCAAACGTCAAGGCAAAATTTTGTAATTACTTTATGATGAATAATGTCGTAGATTTCCTTGTGTGATTATTCATACTTCTCAGACATAAATCTAGGTGACTGCGAAAAGAAGTCGCCATTTTTTTCCCTCCAGTAAAGAGTTTCTCTGCTGGAACGATAGATATCAGGGAAGAAATTCAGGAAGATGGATGACTTTTGGTATTTGATGCTCTCGGCTACAATGGATTTTAATCTTTTTTTTTTCTAAAAAAGTTTTTTATGGATTAAAAGAGAGAAAAAAGTTATCGCGAAAAAGAAGACCGCAATACTTTTCTTGAGGGAGCCACAAATATCGGTAATTTCGTTAGAACAGCTATTGAAGGACACAAAATCGGATCGAAGAAAGAAATAAAAAGTATAAAGAGTATCAATCTTGGTAATTCATATTATAGATATTTTGATAAAATTTATTTAGCTGTCATTGAAATGGAATGATTTCATAAATGTTTCAGATGGCTGGATCTTTTACAACTGCGAGATCAGATGGTAGATAAATCAATAAATTATACAAAAAAACTGTTTTTCGGGTTTAAATTTTCATTTGTAGTATGGGCTAGAAATCGCGCATTTCTATCTGTCGGTTACTCAAAGTACGTGAAACAGCTGTTTCAGAACAAGTGTCGGTGATTCTTGTATTTCCCAGCAACACTATCTGAGTAACCAGCAACAAGGTAGTAGCGGAGTTAAAATCATCACCGAACTGTAGATTGGGCCGTGAGGTAGTTTAAGTAAAGAAGAAGAGTTTCAAAAAGTAGAGAAATTTAACCATCAAATTTATTTAATGAGTCAATTTACAACAATTAATCGTCTTCTTTGCCAATATCATTTCTGCTTTCCCTGGAAGTATTGACCTGCTTAGAAGAATTTAGGTAGAACGTACTTACCAAATGGCAAGAAAAAGGTCGTCTGTTTGTCAAAAACGCAGGTTGGTACTTAAAGAGGAGAATAAATGTAATGATACTGAGGACAATAGTAAATTATTGTCTTAATTGGTGAAATTTCTGCAGTTTTAGAACTTCTGTCTTTTATCTTTTTCTTTACCTAAGTTACTTCGCACCTACTCTATTCTTAGCAAACGAGTTGATCGACACGGCTACATTGTTATCAGATCTCATGATAGCGATGCTCGGAAATTCGAACACTACTTACAATTGCTTTGCAACAGCCTATGTAAAATTACAAACAGCAGTTTTTGTACTACATTGAATGACACTTCATTAATCATTTAACTGATTTCTTTCCTCAACTATGTTCACACACGATACCTTCTATTTAGAGAACATGTTTCACTTGAACGAGAAGTTCATATATCTACTGACTCCCGGTGATTTTTACATCAAATTTATACAAAAATTCAGCACAATAATTTGATGCACGTATGGTGCTCCGTCAAAATTGTTAAGTGGTTAATATCAAGATTTCTATTGCGTGCGAGATAAAATCTTTCACTAAACTCGGCTAATTCATGCTCGACTTCGAACCGTTCTATTCTTGTCCGAATCATTTTTCCAATTGAGTTTCATTTTTAAGAAATCAATCAGAACTAGCCACAACAAATCTCGAACCGGCTTGACACATTTTGTGAATAAAATTTTTGATCTAGCAAGCTCTGCGCTTTTTAACTTTTATCTCCATGGATTGTACGCGAATGCCATGATTAACCATGCCTCCTTAATGACTAATTATTATTGTTATTTTTAAAGATGTCTTGATAAATGGACTCAATTGCCTTTTTTTCACATATATTGGCATACATATATATAGTGTCAACTTTTTAGTATATGTAGAGGCATTTAAAAAGGAATTCCCAGATGATTAAAGTAAACTTTTCTTTATTTCAGGATCATAGTTTCATGTTAAATTCAATCAATTTACTTTACATATTAGATGATAGTTAAAATATCCAATCCATGACCGTGCGTCGTCGCTGCAGTTAAAATCAGAACCAGCGGGAGTGGCCTCCCCTAAACTTTCTCGTATATTGTAGATTATAGTCATTGTAAAATATTTAGGTGAAGAATAATATTCAAAGATATGCGTATGTATTAAAAGTTAGCAATATTTATTTTCTATCACACTCTAGCAAGCTCCGCTAATGCGAGGGCGTGCGCGAGCGGAAAGAAAACAGGAGAAATTGACCTCATTCGCTATCGCTGAATAGCTTGCGCATGCGCAGAGATTGCTTCCAGTACGCAAGTAAAAAAACTGAATATGCAATTTGAACGCCTTTTTTAAACCTATTGAAACGAAATTTGGGCGAAAATATATAATTAATGTTACCAA
Organism: Araneus ventricosus; assembly: GCA_013235015.1. NCBI lineage: Eukaryota > Metazoa > Arthropoda > Arachnida > Araneae > Araneidae > Araneus > Araneus ventricosus. The sequence goes on along the minus strand of BGPR01000017.1, from coordinate 2,827,224 downwards.
CCGTCATACCAATTTTTATTTATCTAAGCCAAAGGGTTTATGAGATATGATTTTCACTAGTATGCGATTATACAGTCCCACAGACCATCGACCTTTCGACGGATTTGGTCCAAACGTTGATACAGACCTACATTCATGATGATAAAACTGTATACCAAATTTTCCCATCTAGCTATTCAAGTTTTTGAGTTATAGTGTTCGCATGACCGCGGACAGACAGACTTCCCGTAGACGGATTTTGTCCAAAATTTGATAGAAACCTTCAAATTATGTGTCAAGATCACATAACAAATTTCATCTCTATATCTTTAATAGTTTTCGAGTTATCGTGTTCACAGACACACAGACATAATTCCAAAATTGTGTTTTACGGACTCAGGAAGGTCTAAAACGTGGGGATTCATCAAAATCTCGAGTTGGAATTTTTTGACGATTACAATACTTTCTCTTTGTATACTTCGTATACGAGAAAGTAAAAAGGGCAGAGTGCATGAGCTTTCAATACTCCTGGGAAAAAGGGGATTCCCCTGAGATCTCATGACTCTTGAAGTTAAAGTAGAAGTGCGGGTCTCTAGGATTGAAGTAGAAGTAACTAAAAAGTGAAGTAGCGTTAAAAATAATTAAAGAAAGTTAAAAAAATTAAATCATTAAATATATATGTAAAAACACCTTTGTATTATCTTGTTTCAAAGTAAATTTACTTTAAATTTCCCTTTCTGAGATTGGTCGTCTTATTATTCCCTATAGATTCCCTTACCATTTCGAAACGCTGAACAAGGTACTTCTTATCTGTTGCATTCCTACTTAATGGTTTTTTCCATATCGATGTTTTAAAAAGTCTCACCGCTGATTTGACATCCCTTTATACCATTTGACATTTACCAGTGAAGAGTGCTGCCATGCGCTCATCATTCCCAAACCTAAAATGTCATCTAAAAATATTTAACCTCTTATTGTTTAAAAATCGTGAAGACTAAAATAAAAGACTTCTAATGTTTCTAAAGGATGCTACTTTATTTTGACTCAAGAAATGAAACACGTACTACATTATATATACGCATTTCATTCTCTATGATCGTAAAATCTATTCAATTCAGAAAATAAAAACCACGAGTGTAAAACTCATTTGTATTTCTTTAAAGATTGAAAAAAACTCATTTTAGAAGTACGGTTAGAGTTTTGAGTTATCGTGATTACATTTTTAATTTGCTTCCTTTATCATATATAAATAGAATATCTACAAGTAGATTTCATGTTCAGTTATAAAGGATTTTATTGAAATACTTAAAAAGTGACGAATGAGATTTCTTCTATGAAGCCTTAATTTATAATTATTTTTCTATAACTTCTTCGTTTTTAAAGTACAGCAAAAATTATTTCATTCTCGGATTATAAAATGTTATTAAATTTATAAATACTTCAGAAAAAATTTAAAGTATGTTGAATAGTAGCTCAGATATTTAAAAAATTATTTTTATTTAAACCTTTATGGAAATTTTTGAGGATTAAAGCTTTGATGTTAAGCTTGTGAAAAGATTAAATTTCAATTTAAGAAATCCAAGGCGGTAATTTTTTTCGCAACAATATTTTAATAATCTTAGATTACGTGGGGAGTTGTGATAAATAAGAAAAATACAGAAACAAAATTTTCTATGGAAATGAGAAAAATTTCTCTAGTCGCAATTATTTTTTTTACTCATAGATATTATTCAAAATTTAAAGCAGTAATTTTATCATTTAAAATAAATTAATTAGTTATTAAGGTATTTTTCTTAGTTTTATTTTCTTTATAACATCCAAAAGCAATAATTTTTTCTCCTCTATTGATGAATACTCGCGAACATAATTTTAATTTAGAGAAGACTCAGATTACAATATATTAAAAAATTCAAATGATAATTAAATTCCATTTTCACAGTTTGTCATACAGAAATTTTACATAGAAACAAGATAATTAATTTTCAAAATATAAAAATTTTCCGAGTTTTTTCATCTAACATACGCATTAATACATATAAAAGCTAGAAATTCTACAAATTTCTAATACTACATCAGAAAAAAGAAATATCCGACTTACCTTAAAATTACGGCACATTTTTCCGTAAAAGCTTCTCGAATTTGGGAATACTCAGTAGAAATGAAAAAAATTAGAAACTACTTATTTTGATTTCTTTTTATTTAGGTACAAATGCGTGTGGGACAGGGCGACGTTTTGAATTCAACAAAATTTTATTAAGTACTTTTTTTGCGATGTAGAAATAGGAAGAAATTATAACTGTAGTATAATGTTAGCAGATAAATTGTTAATTTCAAATTAAGCTAATTTTTATATGCTTTTTTCAATTACCTATACCATAATATTATTCATCTATACCTATACCACATTTAATTCAAAATCCTGTAGTAATTTTTTTAAATAAATTGCATTAACCAGATATCGTATGTGTTAAGTAGGAGAAGAAAAGGTAGTATGCAAAATGTGATGAATATCAAATGTGTTATATAAAGATAAGTCGTATAATATTATTTACTCATCTAAATTTTTAAATTTCTAACATTTGTAATTCTGGCGAAAACGAAGAATGGAAATTACAGGTTTGTTGTAGATTACACGTTCTTGCTTGTTTTTCTGCATAAGGTACTTAATTATCTTGATAAATCTAAGCTAGATTTTAAAAAGGAGTGGAATTTTATATTTACTCCTGTTCTATCCTGTTTATAGTTTTAACAATATTAGATAATACGTCTCTTACGTTTCCCTACCTACTAGATTAAAATCTTTTCTTCAAGATTTCTTATCTAAACAATATGCTATCTCCTCATGCAAAGAATAAGGAGTTTGATCATTTGTGTACTTGAATTTGGGTTTGCTTTTGATAAGATTGTCTGCATATTGGTTGAAATTTTTGTATTTGGTCATTAACTCCGACTTTGGGAAGAATCTTTTAACATTTTATAAATTGAATAGAAGTAATACTTACTAAGTAGTTTGTTTTTACTGTATCTTTCACTTGGAAAAAGACTGCGACCATACAAAAAAACTGTAATTTTACAAGAAAAGCTTTGCAGTTAAGCCTAAGATAGGGCGATGGCTACACTGCAAGAAAGACACGACTGCTCCCAAACGGCAAATAATGAAACTAAAACTGTGGCATTATTTCTATAAGAAATATGCGCGACTTAAATTCTTCGAAGCATAAAAAACCAGGTCATTTCGTATTTTGGCACTCTTCTTCAAAGTGAACGAATACACATGCACTTTTCTAACCACTATCCATATTCTTTACATATTTCATGAAACGCTTCTGCATGTTAAATAAATACATGAAATATTATTCTTTTAGGTGAAGTTCAGAGGCAGACGGAAGAAGGTATCAGTCATTTTAAATCCAAAAATATTTTATTTGAACTCCTCAAATAATATCTTTAATGAATGAAAGATGATTTTAAAATCTTCAGATGATATTTTAGGTAGATCGACGCCTCGACCATTGTTAAGAAAGTGCGCGCAAAGACAGCGCGTGTTATCAGGAAGTATCCTGCATCATAAAAAGAGAAAGATGGCGGCAGTTATGCCTTTCTATACTATTGAGAAAACGGGAAAAAGTCCCAAAGATTAAGATTTAATTCGGAGTAATTCCTTTATACTTATAAATTAGGTAGCGTTAAAAAGGATTTAATTTCAAGAAGATTAAAAAGTCAAATTATTACATACATATAATGCTGAGGAAATCACCAAAATCAACCATATTCCCAAGAAGACTATATAATTATTTTCAGATTTAGATCTTTGCTTATTTGGCTTGATTTTCGGGAATTTTATTCATGTCCATACAAAAATAATTTGTTTTCCATTACATAAAATTTAACGTAACGGAATGCGTTTTTAGTTGAGAACTAAACTAACAGTCTAAGAAGAATTCACCTTTGAATAAAATAAGAAAATTATTTTCCCTTTTTAATATGAATTTATTTTAACATTTTGCAGAATTTTTCATGATATTAGAATAAATAATTCAGAGTACATTTTTTATCCTTATACATGACTTACATTATCAAACTTTTAAAATACTTTTAAATAAATTAATTTCATCCTTCGATAATAATTTATTAAAGTTTTCCACAGCAGTTTTAATTCCATTTTAGCAAAAAAATTTATTTTCATCCCAGTGAATTTAATTTATTGATACGACGTCCTGTTCTGAAACTACATGCGAGACGTTTGGGGACAGATAGTGTTTAGGTTATGACGACGGCACATTCGCTCCATTCTCCTAATTTACACACTACATGAACGTGAGGACTTTTGATCTACGACGATAGATGAGCTCCTGTTAAGTCTGTTAAATAATGTACTTTCAAGAAAACGGCACCTTTATTATTTCTGAATATTCTTCCATATCAGGAATGTGTATCATATTTTTCATATGGCATTCTACCGTTAATTCATGAAGTTGAATTTTCAATGCTAAATCAAATATCGCATTCTTTCTACAGAGTTTCAAGTAAATTCATACTATATATGTCAAGTAAATAATTATTTGCTATTCTGCATATCACAAGTAAATAATTATTTATGAACAATCACTTGAAAATGAGTCAAACGGAACTTTATTTCTGAATATTCTCTCGTATTTGTAACGTACACTGGTGTCCAAAAATAATGATACAAATGAAATATAATGCTAAATAATAAAAAAATGAATTGAAAATGAAATAAATCATATAATGAAATGAAAAATATTGCTACAAAAATGGAGTTAATATGGATACTATGGTTCGCAATCAGTTTCTATCATCGGAACTTACATTTTACAGTGAAGATTCGGTCACGAGGGCAGTTAGGGCGGGAGCACCAGAAAGGGATGAAGGTGAAAATAGAATTTGACCCCTCCTGGTTCACAGAAAGCTAATAACGAGATGTAACTTTCATCAATGGTTATGTTTTGATATGCATAATATTTACATGCACTTTCATAAACACGGCACAAATATTCGGGAAGATATAAAGGTTTTCTTAAAAAATCCGAAAATTTTCCTCAAGTTTTTTGCTTTTAACATGCATAGTTTTCTTTTAAATTCTATGAAACTTACAAAATACTTGACTATACGTGAAAGAAGCATCGTATTAAACTTTGAATTCAAAAACGTGAATATTACAAGAAATATGAGAATTTGTAGTCAATTTTTTACTGAGCATGCGTGAAATGAAGCAAAAATATTTTTTCATAACTTTAAAGCCAGATATGTAGGCCAACTGATATAAAAATTTCAGTTCATTACCATTAGTATGCAGAAAGATATTGGCACTGCAACTTTGTGAATTTCCGGTACACTCTAAGAGAAGCTAAATGATGAGGGACTATGCAACAAATTGAAATTTATTAAACTTGAATCTTCGAATAATTATCATTGAAATTAAATTTAAATTATGTATTTAACTTATAAGTATACATGAGTATTCAGGATATTCAACTTTCATAAAATTCAATATTACTGTTCCAGTTTTTTGTTAGCTTAAAAAAATATCAATTTGTGCATTGTCCCTCATCATTTATGTTCTCTTGGAGTGTACCGAAATTCACAAAAGTTCAGTACCAATATCTTTCTGAATACTAATGTTAATGAACTGAAATTTTTATATAAGTTGTCCTATATCTCTGGATTTAAAGTTATGAAAAGAAATTTCGCTACATTTCGCGCATGCGCAGTAAAAATGTATTAACTACAAATGCTTATATTTTGCGTAATATTCAAATGTTTGACTTCAAATTTTAATACAATGCTTCTTTTAAGTATTGTCAAATATTCTGAACGTTTCGTACAGTTTTAAAGAAAACTCTGCATGTTATAAGCAAACCACATGTGGAAAAATTTGGGATTTTTTAAGAAAGCCTTTATATCTTCCCGAATATTTGCGCTGTGTTTATGAAAATGCATGTAAATATTATGCACATTGAAACATAACCATTTATGAAAGTTGCATCTCGTTATTATCTTTCTGTGAAACAGGATGGGTCAAAGTCCATTTTCAACTTCATTCCCTTTTGGTGCCGTCCTAACTGCCCTCGTGTTCGAATCTTCACTGTAAAATGTTAGTTCCGACGATAGTATGTCCCACGATTCTCAGAAACTGATTGAGAACCAAATTATCCATATCAACTCCAATTCTGTAGCATCTTCAAAATTGTACATTATTTTTGGACGCCAATGTATATCATACTATGCATATGGCATTCTACCGTTAATTCATAAAGCTGAATTTTCATTGCTAAACCAAACCTCACGTTCCTTCCACATAGTCTCAAGTAAATTCATACTACATATCTCAAAATAAATAATTATTTGCGATTCTACGTGTATAAAGTAAATAATTATTTATAAACACTCACTTGAAAATGAATCAAAAATGAAACATATGTATTACGAATAAACATTTATTTTATAATTGTATTCTTATTCCTTTAATATGTTAAAATTATTGCAAGCCAAGAAATAAACAAAAGCATAAAGACATCAAGAGAACAAACTTTGAGAAAGTGAGGTTAGCAGATCCACAGGACGCTAGAACTAAAAAATAATAAAGGATATGATTAAAAGCTTACCTTTGATCTTTGTCTAGCATTATGCATCAACAACAAAGATATAAATATGCAACAGTATGCTTTATGTTTGAAGGATTCGTAGGCATTCGTATTTCGTCATTTGAATTAACGTTACTTTCCTTTCCACAGTTTTCTATATCAAAACTTCGTCTTAATTTTATTCTGTAATTACCATAAAGTTCTGGGGATCGTTTAAATTTGCATCTTCCGACCCTCGAGAAAAAGATAAGATTTTGTGATAGTCTTTAATAAAATATATTGTGTCGTGAATTTTCGGAGAAGCCTCGTGATGGTAGAAACTATGAATTGCATCAAATCATCAGAAATATAAATAAAATCTGAAGGCTGACGGAGAGTTTTGCAAACACCGGCCAATTTATAGCGAACTAATTAGAATTGCTAATCAAGTATTTTTTTTAATTTCCAGGATAAATTACTTGTAGAATAATCATTTTATTCCAGTATAAGAAAATAATTTCTCAGGTAGATTACATTTATTGAAGTTGAAATCTCTTAGGAATTTATTCCCAATATTTTAGATCAAGTTTATTCGTGCTAAAGAATTTCTTGCAATAATCTTAGCGCTTTCTGTTACATTGTTTTAACTTTAAATATTAACTTTAAACGATAGTTTGTCTTCAAAAAATATTTGTGATTTTTGGCAAATATATAAATTGTATTCCTTTCATTTAAAATGAATGCCTGCTGAAAGTGTTTTGCATAAAATTAGGGCAGAGTTAAATTGACTTTTTCATTTAAAACAGGAAATAGTGATGTTTTTGAAATGAAAACACAATGTAAAATCAATTGTTTGTGCGTTATTAGGCTCATTTTTGAATAACATAGGCTCATTTGTGAGTAATATCTATTCTGTAAGATTAATATTGAACTTTTTTAATGTTTCGATCATTGAAGATTAATATGATTGACTGACTTGGCTAGTGCACCATTTTAAAGCTAAATTGAAACGATTTTGGGACTTATAATTTTTTTAATGTGGTCAGATGACAAAGAAACATGAGCCACCTTAACCTCTCGATATTTCTATGACCACCAACGGGAGGATGAATGATTCCGACGAATTTAACGTCAACAATGTTCTCATAAAAGGGCGAGTTTTTGACGTGATAGAGTTAAGAACCTGTGGTCCACTGATCCCAAAACCAAGACGCTACCACTAGACTAAAGCGATTCAAAGATTAAGTTAACTGAAAAGCTTGTTCTATTTCGTAGAGAACATACATTACAAGGGTATATTGTACTGGTAAATTCAAGGATATACGGTTATTCCCCTTTTTAAGTTCTTGTACAGATACCAGTTACAATCTTTTGAAAGGAATTTTAATGCAATACGAATTTTTAAGAAAATTCATTGTCCCAAATCCTCTTTTTTTAATATTAAAAATGATTTCAAATCTATACAGATCAATAATAACTTTGGAAATGCTCAATCCATGATTTTTATCGAAGGAATTTGCTCATTGAACTGAGTTCGTTTATGGCCGATGTGAAGTGGATGATGTGAGTTTTTGAACTCATGGATTCTTAACCTTCAACCACTGCTTTTGCTAGGAGGAAGTGGCACCACGAATAATCTGTTAAGCAGTTCATTTTTGACGAAATAAACAGATTTAGTGGGAAATGAATCGTTGTATAAAGTTTTTTTTCTAAAAGCTATTAAATAAATAGGTGTTTCATTTCCCTTAATTTTGAAGATTAAGTTACAAATTTTTTAAACTGTGTTATGAGCTATGTATTTATATGAAACTTTTTTATAATTTTTCACATACACTAAGATCAGTAAGATACATTCGGACTAAAGTGAATTTAAAAAAAAAAAAAACTGGCAGCTGACTGCTTAGTAGATGAGTCTCATGATAAATATTTCCAGAAAAAATATTTAAGGAATATATTGTTCTGAAAATGGAATTTTCATTATGCAACGATAAAAAAAGCAACGAAATCGTAATCATTTTTTAAAAGTGCTCTTGTGAGATATAGGGGGTCCGAGAACTGTCGGACCCATTGTAAAGATTAAAAAAAAAACTAATAGCGTTACAACTGCAGGTTTTTTTTTTTAAATGAGACAGTAAATGAAAAAAGTTTTTTTCAGATAGGTGGCGTACCATTACGACGTACTAAATTTGTTACAGCTAGAGATTTCCATTCCCAACGGCTACCGATCACCAGAAGCCGATGCGCTATTTCTGGTTTCCTTTTTTAGTTTTCTTGAATATCTAGAAAACTATTCAATTTTCAAATTACAATTGATTTAACAAATTAAAGAGCGTAAACTTCCCTACAAATCCACTCTCTTATTTTTCTTCTAGCTTTAATAGTTTTGCAGATGATGTCTCTGAAAAAAGGAGATGTCAAATAACTTACGACCACCGTAACGGTGCGGTAACTATCTGAAAAAAAAGCTTTATGAAATGAATTCTCATTTAAAAAAATCCGTTGTTGTAGTATTATTAGGTTTTTTCATTAATTTTTGAAATGGGTCCAAAAATTCTCGGACAACCTGTGTTTTATTCGCGGAGTTAGTTTATGTATTGAAGCTCTCATAGTTCAACTTAGCAATATTTGTTGAGAAACATACTTTGATTAGAATACCGTTTCTTGTCACTAATTTAATGTAAAACTAAAGTTTTTGTTTAAATATTTTACCATCTGTAAATCTAGTTTAAAATTATAAAAGTTTTGATTTTTTGTATTTAGTACTGACATTAAATGATTACTAACTTCCAATAGCTTATTAAAGAAAACTTTCTTGTATAAAATCAATGCTTTCAAAGTCTTTTTGTAATAACTTTTCATATTATACGATTCTCGGGAAAAAGTTATTTCTTACGTCTAACCTTAAAGATTAAATTCATAAAGAATCAGAAAATGTGTAATTTATTTCTCAAATAGTTAAACAAAAAGCTTTCTATTACCTTTAAAATGAGAATTCTTCTGACCTCAAATATTTTATCAAAAATAAACTTCTGGCTTATGAATATCAAGATATAGTGAACTAAATGCGAGTTTGTATAAATATTTTTCTCCCAAAATCCAAGTTCCTTTGTCTCGCTGTCAGATGAGCTTGTAAAAGAAATTAGAAGAATCTTCAGCTGCTTAGATTTATTAAAGGATTTAAACTGATGTGCTATTTTTCATATTTTAGTTAGCATTATTAACCCATTAATGCCCAAGACGCATTTTTTCAATATTATATTTTTTTTACTGATATTAAATGTCGTGAAATCAACTGAAAAATTTCTAAAAATGCGCTGCCAGAAAAATTGTGTTTTAGAGCCCTCCTAAACCTCTCGACCCTAGTTAGGCAAAGTCCTATTAATGAAAAGGAAAAATATCAAAATATGAAATTATGTGATATCCTAAAACAAAACCCATATTCTTTCAGTTGTATTTACTGGTACATTTGTTAAATGCAAATAAATCAATTGATAAATAATTGAAGAAATTTAACCTTTTCTTCTTCACATTGCAAAAAAACTACTTTCGAGTCTGACACGAAAATAAAAAGACTACATTATCAACCGACGCTCGATATGTGCTAACATCGATTGAATATAAAAGAAATGAATTCTCAAATATACATCTTTGTAAAATTTATGTTGAAGAAATAATCCCTGCGAGTTTTGGATGCATTTTTAGAAGCGTCCCTAAAAAGGGACTCTAGGCATTAATGAGTTAACTCTTAATAGGTTAGGTTAATCCTTATAGGCTAGGCTTCATAGGTTAATTCTTATAGGCTAGGTATTTAATGGTTACTAACTCGCGCTTCATTGTTGATGCATAATGATATTCACCCCAGCCAAATCCGACATCATCAAGTTTGATGCAAGACTACTAAATGAACAAGCAATAGCTTTTAATTTTAAAAAATGACTATCAAGAGAGGGAGGCCTTAAGTGCATCCTTTGAGTCTGCCACCTACCTCGTCTTACCTTGAGTGAAGGTGCACACAGGAGCTGCAGAGCTGACACACTCAAGAAAAGGAAGAGGAGCAAGGAAGCCACATTGCGAACATCGAATATTGAGGTCACCAGGGGTATGCTGCCCATCTGCCAGTCATAGGACAAGGTACTAGGGTTCAGAAGCATCCAGAAGTTGAAAGCAGCAAGGTAAGAGTACATGTAAAATCTGTGGAAAACAGAAGATACTTAGTTTTTATATTTTAATAAAATAACCATTAAGAAATATATTTGTGGCGTCCGTTACAACTAGAGCCAAATTGTCATTTCATCAACTTGAACCCTGTTGACTACGGATTCTTTTTGTCTTGCTTCTACGCAGTCACTCCAAGCGAACCTCTTTGTAATCAAACTGAGCAGATTCATTACTGTATATATACCGGAACTGTCTAATGTTATACTACTACTATTTTATTTTGTCACGCAGTGATGTCTTTTAATTCTGGAGTTAAACAAATAGTTATCTTTTTAGTATGTTTCTTTGAATTTGTCTTAATCACTCGTAGTTAATAGACTAGGTCTATCAGTCCAGATGATTGACCTGAATGGTGATGTTGACTGGAGGTCAGAGGGATTAGTCTAAATATTGATTAATAAAAAATACAGTTAAAACTTACTTTGTCGAAGGTTACTCGTATTAGGTTTACTTTAGTTACACTTTTGCCGTCCAAAGGTTTTTTTCAAAAGCATTCTAGCAAGTCCAAGCTATTTTCAGTGAATTTATTAATAATTACATTTTAAGGTAATTTAAGGAATAAAAGAAACAAATCGAGTCAAAAATGTCGAGTCCAACTCGACATTAGGACTGTAAAGGGTTAAAGACAATTAAATCTATAGCATGGGAAAATCAATGCTTGTACGATTACGCCCAATTATTATGACTGACTCTAAAGCTATTTAACTATAATTGACATATCCTAATGTAATCAGTTTGCAACACCAGTAAAAAATATTTTGTATAATAATATTTGTTACTCATCCAATTGTTTTGATGTATTCCCTTTTTCATAGTATATATCATATTATGTCTTAAGAAGCAACGTACCTTGAATCGAATATCGACTATGCTGACGTTCTTCGGAGCTACTAGAGGTCGGAATTTGTATGCACAGGTAAAATTACCATTTATTATTCCTGCTTTAGTTTTTTTGCAATGGTCTAACTTACCGCATCACCGATAGGCCGTACTGTATATGTTTGCTTTTTTCTGTATTTTTTCTAAAATCTACAGACCATCGGCGAGACACATCTTGCTTTTTTTTACCGCCCTGCTAAGGCATTTCGAACTCTTGCAACAACGAAGCTTCATTATTTTTAGTACTGCTCTTTTTCACTTTAATGTTTGCAAATATAGAATTTAGTTTTTAAAACGTTCGTGGACAGTAAACGTTTTGATGATGTGCAAAATTAGACAAGAGATTTATTTTTACATTGGACTAAATTGAAAAATTGAATGCTATAACATTCCTATCACTTTGCATCACAGTGAAACTGAATGCTATAGCATTCCCGTCCAGGAATGTGTTCTCTTCGTTCCTTATTTCTAATTCATTCACACATGAATCATAAAGAGCTCGGCAAACGCACCTTCCAGCATCAATGTCCCTGTAACTAATCGAACATGCAACAGAACCGCAATGCAAAGGCGCAATCAATGTAACATACATAAAAAAATGATATTCGATATTTAAAATCAAAATAAACAATTATACGGAGTTCTTTCTATAGCTCTAAAGACGAGAAGAAGAATGTTGTTATGTTATTCGTAAGCGATGCGGTCGATTGCAGATTTCTACGGCCTGTCGACTTGAGTGGTCATGGACTATAACTTTTAAGAGTTCTTATTGGCTTTTCATAAATAGATTTGAAGTTGTATAACATGGGTTTTTACATAAAGAGTGTGATATTTTTTCTTAATCCTTAAAAGCCCGATTTTTAAAAAATTGATTTAAAAATGTTTGACTTTCTTTCCTTGAATAAAACAAGGGAAAATACTTTAAAATGTCCTATATTGTTTTAAGTATGGTTTATGGCTAAAACAGTTTGTTACCAACTGACAACACTGGGTTTTGTTTCAGAAAAAAATTCCTTGATGAAATTCTATCATGTCAAACACAGACGAATTTTAATAAATAATAATACGGATAAAGAATTTCTTTCAATATTTTAGAATAAAATATGGTATTCTCAATCGTACAAACAAAGCTAAACAGATGCGGCCTCAAGTGAAAAATATCAATTTATTTTTCATCAGCACTCAGGCTGTCATATGTGTGTTGTAAATTGATTTCATGAAAATTTCAGTATGTATGCTATTGGCAGAAACAGGCACTAGAGCTTCAGTATTGTTCTCAAGATTTTAGAAGTCAAAATTTGATATGTTGCTTAAAGGCAACACTGGGCCTTTAAGGGTTAATTTATTAACACGGTTAAAGTTTGATTTAAAGATTCTTGTTAAATCTATACACACAATAACTAGTTCTTTAAGCTTCATTATCATCTGCTTATTATCTATGAAGCTTATAACAACGGCTAAAAGTAATTCATTCTCTATAAAAGAACATCATGAACTTTATGAATGACTCTAAGGTATCGCTGAATGATACTTTTAATGGTTTTGGCTTTAGCTTAGCTGAGGTGTGTAAAATTCAAAATTCGTCCAATTAAACCCAGGCTCATCTCCATCGACTTTTTGAAACTGGTATAAAATATTCCCAGTAACTTCAAGTAAGATAAGTTATAAAAAACAGAGAAATTTGTAACAAAACTATATCATTATTGTTCAATAAATTCAAATTATGCAAAAGCATGGTTTCAAGTTGAACAATGGTTAGATGAGTACATCTAACAGAGGAATACTTCGTATTGTGGCACTATCCTATCTAACTTTTTAAGCACATTTATAAACTATGCAGTTAAATAATAAAATAAAGAATCACCAATGCCTTATAATTCATAAGATATGCTTGTTAAAAATCTGAATTTTCAGATAGCATCCACTATCCCACCAAGAAAAAAAATCCATGTTTTGTATCCCTCTGCCTATATAAGATCGGTATGTCTGGCATTTGAGTTCCACTTGACCATGCGAGATCAACAGTGAACGTGAGCAACGTAAAGAATTCGATCAGATAAACGGTTTCCAGGAGAAGCATAAATCACAAGGCATTTACAGGGAAATCTTTACTTAAACTATAAAAATATCTAGCAATAGCTTCCAGTATTTTACCTTGTTGCAAGACATTTTTCTAACATACCGTAGCTTCCCAAAAGAAATATTTGCCGAAGACTTCCGCTCATGACTTCAAACTACATCCAGATATAAATTGAATTTAAAACGTCAGACTGATTTTCCAGTTTATTTGGTTTCGCATGGTTTGAACGAAATTTCAACTTTTTTTAGCCCCATACTTCCTACTAAAATTAAAACAAAGCTGAAGGCATTTGGGCGTTTAAAAATATATAGCCTATTGCAGACTTGCACTCCTTAAAGCTAACTAATTAATTTTTTAGTAAAACATTGATGGGAAGCTTGATTAGATTAAAGCACTTTCGAAATGTATAGATAGCAAGCAAAAATACGCTTTAACATGGAAAGTGCTCAATAATTTCTCTTATGAATCAAAATATTGGCCAATGTAAATATTCAACCAGCGTTAAGGAATATATTAATTCATGGTTGTTTTTATTCAATACACTGTAAGTTAATCCATAAATGTTAAGCAAATAATTGCTTCGTAATCAAAGTACACTTTCTTAAGCCGTTAATTAATACTAAACATTTAATACAATGTTTTTTTCAAAATTATAAGGTGAACTTATGTCTTATTTAATAATACCATGTTTGCATTCGAATTAATACATACTTAGAACATATTTAAACAAGTGTAATATGCGTTTTAATTTAATAAGTAATAGTTTCTTAATACAGTCGTCTGAAATTTAAAACGACCAAAAGTATGATTAGAAAACCAATATAATAAAGGATAAACAACTTCATATAATTAGGTTCATCTTGCAGTAATGCATATTATTAATTACTTATGAAATTAAGGCCTTACATAAGCGTATCATGCCCGATTCAGCGTTAATATGGGGTAAATAAGGGTTAAAAGAATTATATCTATTTCCAAAAATATATAAAACAATTGTAACAACGAAACTTCTTTCCTAACATTCGGCATTTCTTCTTTTTCTTCTTCCCCTATTTTTTCTACTGCAGACGAAATCTTGTTTGCTATGAATACTGTCAAAACTAACCCAAAGTAAATGCCTGCAATTCTGAATCTTTCGGAAGATTTATTTCGCTTTATAGGCGTTAAGATTAAAACATTATGTAATTTTAATGTAAGTATAAGTTTATTGTTAAGTATTTAATGTACATTAATTAATTCAATTTTGTTTCTGAATTTTCGATTGTTGCCAAATTTGCCAGTATAAGAATTTACGAATTTCGCACACCGCGTCGCCGAGTTTCTCCTTCAACTGAAAATAATGCCGGATTTTTCGATTCCTTCTGATTGCATATAATCAAGTAACATTGATCAAGGAATCTGTTGAAAAAAGCTTGATTTGCGAAGATTTAAATTATCTAAACGTTGTTTCAAATTCAATTTTAAGACCAAAATGCTATAATGTATTTTGTGTTCTCATATTCCACCTAAGCTCAACTGAAACGTATTAGAGTGAATAATTAGAAATTTTAAAAATTAAATTTAAGTTACCAAACATTTTACTGACCATTTTGCTGTATGTCTTTTTATCGTTTGGGAAGTAAAGATATTTTACTTTTAGTACAAAGATAATGTACAATGTTTGTTCAAAATTTGCAATATTGCACAAGATATTCTACAATATTAATACATCTTGTTCATTGGAGATAGGCTTCATTCTGTTCCCAAAATAAAATCAGCGCGTAGTTAATACTGTTGATAAGAATGTTCTGTAATAACTGCTTTTTCTCATTTCGAAAGTTAAAGGGCATCGAACTATGCTCACCTAAAGTGAACCTCGGCATTTTAAGTACAAGTGAAATAATTTAACAAGAGATATTAAAAATTAAACTTTGCATTAATGTATCATAATTTTTATTGAAGCATGATTTTTGTAGTTTGGCTCTATCTTAATTGATTAGTTGATCATAGATCTTAATGTATCACAATTTTTATTGAACCATGATTTTTGTAGTTTGGTTCTATCTTAATTGATTAGTTGATTATAGATATTAATGTATTACAATTTTTATTGAAGCATGGTTTTTGTAGTTTGGTTCTATCTTAATTGATTAGTTGATTATAGACAATATTGTTGATGCAATCACTGGATGCTGTTTCGTTGCGCGCGAAATGTATATTGTTATCATTATTGTTTACTTCTTCTGTATTTTCTTTTTTATAATGAAATCGGCATTTTAAATTTAGTTATATTAACGTCCCATTTTGAAGCAACACGAGGGCTATTTTGGAATGAACCTAGTAATTTTTAACCACGATCAGATAACGAGGATGACACGTAAGCTGGCACTCACTCTCCAAATTTCCACACCACACCATCGGGAGGACGTTTCACCCCATACGTATAATTTAATGTGCAACAGGCCCCGTACAAGGCGAAATTTCATTGGAATCGGGTTTCGAACCTTTAACCCTCCAGCTCCGAGGCCAAAACCTTACCATTAGGCTACCGAAGCATGCGTTACCTGATAAAACCGGCAGGTTGCGAGTTAAGGTTATGTGCCATAATATAGTATATCATTCAGGGCAGAATGGTTGATTCCTATGTTAGTAATACTGGAAACTGAAATATTGCTTTTGACG
This sequence comes from Araneus ventricosus, assembly GCA_013235015.1. Taxonomy (NCBI): domain Eukaryota; kingdom Metazoa; phylum Arthropoda; class Arachnida; order Araneae; family Araneidae; genus Araneus; species Araneus ventricosus. Next base: position 2,810,823 of record BGPR01000017.1, on the reverse strand, counting down.
AATATAAATCGATTGGAAATTATTCATATGCAGTAATGTAATTTTGAAATAACTACCATTTTCTGAATTTCGGGTTCACCATTTTAAACTGTATCTATGAGTGAGTTCTCCGTAACAAGCAGGTGTGTAGTGGAGCCGGAACGACTCGATAATCAAAAGACTCGATAATTTACTTTCAAACAAAGTCCCAATTCCCTTTCAATATGCTCCTTTGACCTTTCCCCATTTACGAAATCGAAGCTCAGGATTTTGCTCTAAGTACAATCAAACTCAGTCGCCATCCATTCCTTAAAGTCTCGCGATTGAAATCTGACCATTAGAGGTAACAATCCCTACGATGATTCATGTTTCGAAAATTGAAATGGTCGCTAACGTCTGAAGGAATTTCAGCATTTCCGATGTAATTGCGATTGAGATATGTTTATATATTATGTGCGCTTGCTACAAGAATCCATTTTGCAATCAAAAGTATTCCAATCATTTATATATTTCTCATAAAAAACTGAGATTACATTTATTAAATATCACGAGTGAGTCGTAAATCACCTATTTAATTGGCTTAAATTAGTTAATTATCTTTTTTGAAGCAACAAGAGCTATTTGAGGTGGACCTCTTTATATTTGGAATAAGATCAGATGACGAGGAAGACACCTGAGGCACCGGTATAGTGGAGCCGGAACGCCGTTCCGGCACTGCCTTTTTTCACGAGAAATAAATAAGAAAAAAAATGCGAAAACGTCCTTAAAGCAGCGCGGAGAACGTCCTGGCACTGCTTATTTTGCGACTACACCACTGGTAACAAGCTACTCACAGCTTGCTGTGCGTGACTGAAAGAACTTCAGAAGTTGTGCAATAAATTGCTTATAATCCAATAATTAATTTTAGAACTAGGCAGCATTTGAAACTTTCCTCTAGTGTTTTTCAAAAAAATAAAAAGTTGTAGCTCAAAAATGTGGGCATGGAGATGATTTGTAATTTCATTAACTCTGTGTAATTTTTTAAAATCATTATTTAGACGCAACGTTTGAAAACGTGTTCAAATACCGTTGAGCTAGTTTTTATTAATATGCAAAGCTTTATTAGTATTATATGACCCAACGATATAAAATTACTATGTAAACACATTAGCTTGTGAAATTCGCAGGAAGCAGCAGAAAATAGACTTACTTCCAACCCGTGAAAATCGCGGGATAAGCAATCAGAGGGTTAAAACGTCCATTTATATGCTCTCAAGTTATAGTTCACTGAAATAAGTTTAAATTTATTTAGTTTAAGTTTTTCGATGATTGGAACTCACACTCACCATTCTAAAGTTGAAAATTCTACCATAAATATAGAAATAAAAACTTAGGTAGCTACGATGTCTAATTTGTAAAATTATCTAATTGCATAAATGTTACTTTAATATATAGAATTCAGTGAAATTCCTTGCTATTTTTATCCCATAATTCCCTCCCACTTAAAGTTAGAAAAACTATTCTATGATTAAAATCCTGAATTTCCTTGCATGCACAGAAGTCAAATGAGAACACAAATAAAAAAAGAAACGAATGAAGTGTTTAATGGAATGATTAACTTTCTATTTTGAACAGAATGAAGCAGACGGATTTCATTGCAAGCGAAATTAAATTCTTCGGAAATTTCTTTAGAATGGCTTAATTCGTTGCTAATGTGAAGGATGCTTTTTTTTCCTCTCGTTGAGAATTTTTAAGGAGCTATCGATTCGAACTGTTACCTTGTGAGCAAAGATGAGCTGAAGGAGGCGGGATTGTCTTCTTCAGAAAATATCGGCATCGATCCTTGGAGCATCCAGATTCGAAAGGCCACTAACATTAAGAACTGCAAGAAAAGAAAGAAGTCATAATAAACAGTGGACTCTCGTTTATAATGAATTCAATTTAAAAGCCAATAAGCCAGAATAATTGTCTGATCATTCAATTTAAATATCTTAATACAGTTTAAAACTATTTTTAAAACTGGTCAGGCCCAGAAAAATTGGGGCCAGGTGAAAAATCGTCTTGGAGGCATTTTAATAATAAAAATAGAAGTCTCAAGAAAAAATATTTATATTATTTAAATTTACTGTTTCATCATATTACACCAATTAGAACCTTGTTACAAGTTATTTGAATATATATTTATTTAATAAACCAGATAACCAGAATAACTGTCTGGTTATTGAATTGAAATGACTTAATACAATTTAAAGCTATGTTTAAAACTGGTCTGGTTCAAGAAAAAGTGAGGCCAAGTGTAAAGTTGTATTATATGAATATATTATAAATGATTATATAAATATATTTTTATAATTTTATTAATACAAGGCCAATAAGTAGGGTGAATCAGCCCTCAAATTGAAAATGGGAACAATCCGATTATCAGTGAAACCTTCGTCGTGTTCTGTAATATTCAGTAGTGCATGGTTTCGTGCGCCTGTAAGTCTTGATAAATTTTATACCGTCTGTTGCAGTGGTTTTTGTGGCCTTGTCATGGAGCAGAAAATCAATTTGAAATTCTTGTACAAATTGGGTAAATCAGCAAGCCAAAGTCATGCAATGCTTAAGCAGGTGTATGGAGTGACACCGTGACCTTGAAGACTTTGTACACGGGGTTTAAAAAGTTTATTGATGGGCGTGAAAGCTTCGAAGACCAGGGCCAAAAAAAATACAAGGTCTGGTTCATAGAGCCTTCAGCGAAAAAAAAAAATTGGATGCCAGTATATCAAAATATCATAAGCATAGTAAATATTTACGAAACAGACATAGATTTTTAAGTAATTGTTGAAGGATGGTTTGGGTTCTTCAAAATTTAGGCAAAAAATCAAATAATACGCATCATGCACAAACCATTTTATGTTTTGATTGAACCAAAAGTTATAAAACCTTTAAAATACACACATATGCGTTATTTTTTGTAAACATATCAAACATATAAATACTAAGAAAAATTATACATTTTATAACTGTACTTAAAATATGTACTACATATAATGCAGGTATATATATTTAGTAATTTTTTTCATAACCAGCAAAACATCAAGAAGAATACCAGGAGGTCTACAAGAAAATTTTGAACAGCATCCCTTTCATGTGCTAACATTGGGAAATCCCATCCCTATCTGATTTCGCCAGTATAAATAAGTCCGCCTGGAAATAGATCGAATAATTAAATGTCTCGAAATATCTTCTGCTGTCCACTTGATTTTGCTTTTATTTTCTATTGCGGTATTTATTTATGTTGATGTTAAGATATTTTCTTAAAATTTTCTATTTTCGATACTTTTTTCGGTTAACTTTTTTAACTTTTATTTTCGGTTAAAATGCGGCTAATTTGCACTTTCGTTTTCATTTCTTTTATTTTTTTCTCTTATTTTTCTCAGTCTCCTTTCTTGTCTTTTCAAGTTCATTATCACGAAATCTAATTCTTTCCAGAAGTAATACATTTTCTTTTTGAGTTTCAAAGCAAGACGAGCAAATGTTTTCAGTTTTTCATGTAGTAAATGGCTCCATAGCTGTCGTGACACATGTTTTTTAAAGCCTCAAACATTTTAATCTGATTTTTGTTTCCTGCAAAATACTTCTTTTCATCTCACTTCTACTTGAAACATCTTCCCCATTATCTTGCAATTGCAAGTTGACACTCGGAACTGCAAAATGTTTTAAAATTTTCTTTTGATTTAAACCAAGTAGGCGATTTCTTATGTCATCCATGTAATCGCTTGGCCTAAAGTGATCAATACATATTCTATCGTATTTTACATTTATGTGATCTTACCTTTTACATTTCGAGATCCAAATTTTATTCAGATTCGGACATACTGAAAACATATGATATATTATACATTTGTCTTTCGTTTTCCTGTAATAATTTGAGCACGTAGCGACATCACAAGTAGACATATTTACAAGAGATGAAAGATTTTCTTAATATTTCACCAAAATAACAAGTAACACAGGAAAAAATAGCTTAGAATTAAAGAAACGGCAGTGGACGCTCTCGAACCCCACAAGCTTCCTGTCTGCTTAGTGACGTCAAAGCTGGTTTCCTCCCCTCATGTCGGCAATTCTGAAACTTCAAAGGTATGACTAGCCCTTCTATTTCCCTGGTCCTGGTCGAAAACGAGCATCGGAGTGTGCGGCCCACCACGGCGGCATAACACTACGCTTCTAAAGCGGTTTCTGCTTCAACATAGGGTTACCGAACTGTCGTACCCCCTTATTCCCCAGACCTGTCACTACCGGACTTTTTCATGTTTCCTAAACTTAAAGTGGCTTTAAAAGGGCGAAAGATTTACAGACATTATGCACATTGAAGCTGCTGTGACATGGGAGTTGAAAAGCTGTACCAGTGGAGGAGTTTTCAAGAGCTTCCGACGATTTGTACACACGTTGTCAGGGGCGCAAAGTATATGATGGGGACTATTTAATAACCATACACTTTCTTCAGCATTGCATGACTTTGGATTGCTGATTTACCCAATTTGTACAAGAATTTCAAATTGATTTTATGCTCCATGACAAGGTCCCAAAACCGCCGCACAGACAACAGTCGATAAAAAATTTATTAAGACTCACAAGTGCACGAAACCATGCACTAATGTTAATTGAATATTACAGAACACAACGAAAGTGTCGCTGATAATCGGGTTATTCCCATTTTCAATTTGAAGGGTGAATCACCCTTCTTATTGGTCACACACGTTTTTATTAAATAAACCTAAATAATTATCTGAATACAATTTAAATCTGCGTTTAAAACTGGTCAAGACCAAGAAAAAGTGGCGCCAGGTGGAAAGCTGTCTTGCAGGCCTTTTAGTAATAAAAACAGAAAGGTTTGAAGCAGAAAATAATATTTTAATTGTTTAAATTTGCTGTTTAATCACGTTCCACTAATTGGTATTTTTGCAAATTAAATAAGTATATTTTTATTAAATCACTGTGAGTTCACAGTTGATTATTTGACAAAGGATAATGCTTGATGTATTTTGGAATTCCAATTTTTTACTTTAAATAAAATATAGACATACAAAATTCTTAACCAATTCAAAATCCATATTTTTGAATATGTCTCAGAACAAACATGTTGGCAATATCCGCGTTGTTTTGTTTCTCCATTAATTCTGTTCATTGGACAAAACTATCAAGGGGAAATCGTTCTTGACTAATGTTAGATCTGAAAACATTATCTTCATTTTTTAGAAGCACAAGGGAAAGGAAATATCTTTAAATAAGTAAATGATGAAACGAAAATCTTAACATTTCTAAGAATTGAAGAACGTAATATTTCGGGACCTTGATGATTACAGAGCCTTAGGCCTATATTTAAACAAGCTTTAATCAAACGGATAACTTTCTCTTCGTAGAGTCTCAAAGTTATTTAAAATTTACTAAATGAGTGTGTTTACATTATTCCGATAGTTGATGTCTTAATCATTAGTTAAAAGTGCAATTTCGCTATTCAAACATTTTTTATTCAGAAACCATTTACAATTTAAATATTTATATACATTATTTCATCAAAAATACTAGACTGAACGAAGACACACTTTTTCATGTTAATAATCCGTATTTCAACAGATGATACGAATGAAAAAGAGAATCACTCGTTTTTAAAAACTGCAAGTATTCATTGGTGATAAATGCAAAACCTAATATTTCTGTATTTAACTTACCATTAGAACTGTAGTCCACAAAATAGGATCTGTTAATAAAAATAGTCCTTTCTTAATCAAAAGCTTTGGCGTTTCCAATCTGAAATAAAACAAAAATATTCAATACTTTAAAGAATAAAAATACATCTGAAATTATATGAATTCACTTCTTATATTACCTAACTGAAGATAGATGTATTAATGATGAAGCACAATACTGAAATATAAACCAGAATGATGAATTACGAAATAAATTTTAAAGCTTTTAAACAAGATTTGCTGCAATGGGAATTATTATTTATGCAAGACTCCTCCAAATCGGATGAATATTTTCTTCTAGGTATAAAGCATCAACACTGCATTTCCATTCGCGCACGAAATAAAGAGAAAGTTATTTGCGCCACTATTCTGAAGCTTCGAGGGAGTCCGTTCATGCTTACGTTATACTTGACAAATGCGCCACTTCCATTTAATTTTGTAAATTAGTGAGCAATTAGAAAAAGGACATAATGTCACAGTTGTCCTCTAACCACACAGTATATCATTTAATTCCTTTGCCCTGTTGTATCACCCTGTGTGTGTTAATGACAGAAGGATCGAAAAGGTGACTCCACGGGTTGGTTTTTGAACGGAACTACATATGTTATCTTCATGTAATTTGAAAATGTGGAAAACCTATTCCCTATTCTCTGTTTCTGTCTTAAAAGAATAATATGAGATTTCACTCCCCCTTCCTTTTCTCATTATCAAAAGTTTAAGGACAAGGAAAATTTCGAGAATCGGATAACACTTGACGAACGCGCGCTCTACTATCAATGGCATAAGGAATAAATTTAATAAAAATGTTTATAAAAAGCAGTTTTAAACAAAAAAGTAATTTTTTTTTATTTTCTACTTTTCAACCTTTAATTTATAATTCATTATTATAAATATTAAGGAATCTTGAAAGAGATTTTTCTCAATTTCAATACCAGGTGGCGCCATGCGTATGTAATCAAAATTTAATTAAATTAATCGTCTATTAAGGAGCTGTTTTCACCTTGTATGGGATTTGGAGCACAAGTAATAGAACCCCATGAGTTCCATCAAAAATGTCTTCGTGACTGAATTTGAGTTACTTTCCCATTTAGAATGGTAATCTTTATAAAGAAAAATAAGTTTCATGAGAATGACTTGGTTTGTGTAATAATGATGTCGTTGAATAAGGAAAGAAAGCTTATAATTTTTATCTTCTTGATGACTGGCAAAATTATATTAAAATTCTTCAGTTATAACTTGTATTACTATTAAATTCTTCTTGCTACAGAATTTAATTTATATTACACTCTTTAAACTGCATAAATTTCCTTCTTATGTAAGAAAAAAGTTGTAATGTAGAAGACCTCAGTATTCATTACCTTATACATTTGTTAAACAACTTGACATTTAAAAGCAAATCCCTTTCTATCAATACATTTTATATTCTTCAATGAGTTCTTTAGAATCTGAATATAAGTGAAAAACTCTTTATACATCAAACTACTTTTATAATACACCCATTACATTGCTGTAAATCATCTTAAAACATACTGTCAAAATATTTCATGTGGCTATGGAATCACTAAAATAAACGAATGTGTTATTTGTGCTCACACGTTCGTCAAGCAAGTGAACCTTCAAATTTCATGCAAGAATCATAGACCATTAAAGCTCATCTTTATGATACATGTTGTAAAAGTATATGGTTTGCTAAAATTAATCAAACAACGTTGTTTATGACTTTCATTCTCTGTATATGAGATATACTACGCTAAAATATTTTCGCATAGAATCACTATATGGTAAATCTATGTAAAATGAGTCTTCTGTGATACAAGAAATTACGAGTTTCTTATGAATTTCGTCTTTTGAGGTTTTGAAGGAATTTATTTTCACTTTTGTTGAAAAGAAAAGAATAATAAAGTGGATGTATCATTTTCCTAAATTGAATATGAAATTCATTTCAACATTTTGGAGGCTAATTAAATAACTATAAATCTTAAGATATTTTGTTTATTCTACAGTTTTAATGTCATTTTGGAATTATTGCATAGATAATGCCGAACAGAAGTGTGGTCAACAACTATTTTAGGTATCCAAGAAACAATTGAAAGAGAAACAGTTTAGTTTAGTTTGATTAACATACAGTTTTCGAAGCAACACGAGGACTATTTTGGGACGGACATCGTAATTTTGAATCGCGGTCAGATGACGAGGACGACACCCGAGCTGGTACGAAACTTCTGCACCAAACCAACGGGAGGACATTTGACTCCCTGCATATGATTTAACGTGCAACAGGCCCAATGCCCGACGGATCTTTAGTGGAATCGGGTTTCGAACCTGGAAACCCTCCGGCCCCGATGCCAAACTTTACCACTAGGCCACCACAGCCTGAAAGAGAAATAGAGGAATTTTAAAGAGAAAAACCTAGAAAAATGCTTCAAAATCGATGGGTACTTAAACAACTCTCTAAGAAAATCACCTTATAAACATGCGATATTACCTTTCGCTCATATTCCTAAATGACCATAATAAAATGATTGGCTACTTCTCATTTATGTCTCTGATCGACTGTTTTGTGTGCCTGTTTTTATCTCGATCTTGTACTCCATTTTGTCATGGATAAAATGCCACACGGGCAAAGTAAGGTGTACTCCATTTTCTTACGGATAAAATGCCACACGGGCAAAGTAGGGTTCATCACCGAGATATCGTAATGACACATTTCAAGAAAAGATATTACAAGGTATCCACATAAGGTTTAAGTGCAATTAACCTTCGGTCGGGTGCAATACAAATGCTAACACGTTCGGGCGTAACTCATCTGTGAGATTAAAAGTTAAATTTTTGCTTAGGCTTAAGGAAAAGCTTAGTAAACTGAACTATTCGGTCATACAAAGCTATATTTGCATTTTTAAATAACTTTTTTGCATTTCCTTGCAATTTCAACTAACAACAGGAATTCAGAAGGGAGTTGACGTTTGTTTTCCCGTAAGGTTCCTTAGCAATGACAATTGTTGTCGTTGAAAGCCTGAAATAATTCGACATTTTTGAAACAATATATTGGAAATAACGATCAATATCAATGAATTATGGACTGGGACACAGGTATACGAACTTTTGCAGGCATATAAAAAGAAATGAGAAAAAAAATTGGGAAATCAAAAATACAAACGTAATCGGGCAGAACTCATCTACCAGATTAACATGCATCAAAAGAGCACTAGAGAAATATTCACGATACCCTTCTGTGAGTGGTAGGGACCGAGGAAGCTACTTGAGGTTCCACACCTTTCTCGGTAAAACTAGCACTTAGTCACAAAAAGATATGGATGCTTCTGGATATGCGATGGGGAAAAAGGTATGCGTTCATCTCACAGATTAGATGCTCCCGACGGAAGGTTAAAAATGGTTAATACTTTCGGTAAAAATTGGGAAAGTATCTGGAAAAGGGATTAGAAAGCTTTATTTATTTCGTTTTTTGTCTTTAGAATTTTATTTTTTGCCAATTTAATTTAAAACTACTTGTTTCCTTAAATCATTCTTGATACATCCTTCACAAAATATTAAATTATGTTCTTTTGTTGTCTTCTTTGATATTTTTCATTCACTTTGATACGGAAATCCTTAGCGGGACTATATTCTTCTACTGAATTCCAAAAATTCCTTAGACAGGAGTGGGAAGAGTGTAGTAGAGCCATAAAAAAGATTCACTCGTTTCTAGTGGATATATGAGTCGGTAATGGTCCTGAAAACTAAATAATTTAAGATAAATTTCTAAACATAAAACTTATGAAGTCAAAAAATAAACTTTATGCATAAAGCTTTCTAAACCTTTTAACGAATTATTTCTATCATTTGTATATAAAAGATGCAAGTAGGTATTCATAATTGCACACTTACTGTATGCATATCTAGTATTTCCAACGGCAAAATGTCTTTGTTTTACTTTTTTCTTCCGATTTTCTGACTTTTTTCTTATGTCTTTGATCTAGTTTTGTTTCTCTACAATTTTCCTGATAAGTTTCGAGTTTCAGTACGCCAAAAGAAAATTAAAGTTCCATTCTATACATTAAATTTAATCAGAAATCCAATCATATTCAGCGAAATTTCTGAAATTCAGGAAATAAGCGAATACAAAGCATACTTCTGCCTAATCATTCTTCCTAGAGTTACCAATGAAAATTGAGTACAATAATATTAATCAATAATTCACCATGCTCTGATCTTGGCGAGTGGATTAAAATGATCTTTCTTTTAATGCAAATATTGATGTCCCTTCGGAGACAACGCAAAGTAATTGAATTTATCTATTTAAATACCTTAACTCATTGATGACTACCGCACGAAATTCCCGCATAAACTTACTTATGAATATTAATGCCATCGGACATTAAAGTCATGTCCCAGAATGACTGTTTTAATGCTAAGACGGTAGCCCTTTCGACAGTGATTAAACACTCTACTTTGTAATTGAAGACATTGGCTAGCTCCTTAGGCGGTCAATATTCCAAAAATAATTAATGGAGAAAAGTTTGGTATACATTAAAAGCAAAAATTGGGAGAAAATCGAATCTATGATTGGAGGTGAAGAAAGAGCTTCGTAAGGCAGGATTTTATTTTAGCAAGGTTTTTCTTCATTATTAGAAATTAATTTTCTCCGGCAAAATTAAAGTAATGTGAAATCTGCAAGTTTGGTTTTTTACCCTCTTTTCTTTTGCAGAAAGTTAATTAGACATAGGATAGAATTTTGAAATCGACGAGTGGTGTAAACAGCAGTGTGTTACAATATATCATTAAATGAGGTAATTAACTTAGGAATAGTTACTTTGTAGCATATTCGAGTCTTGAGATATAGGGTAATATTTGTAATGAGAAAAAGATGAATTTTTGAATAAGAGCATAGATTTAGGAGATTCAAATCTAAGAAAACGATACGCTAATTTTAATTTAAGTAGTTTTCAGTATACGTGCATTTTGATATAAAATATGAAATATATGAAAAGAGAAATGCAACTGTTGTTTTCGTCTATGCGCTCATTTCAAATATTCTAAATTTCTGCAATCAGAGATGAGTATGATTGTGTATTGAAAAAAAATCCTTGAAAGTGTATATATATCGGAAACGGTAATCAGCACGATGTAGAAAAAGATTGTTTGATTTGTTTATCGTGATTAAAAAATTAACCGGGGAATTTACTTTTGTTCAACTATTTCATGATGAAATATTTCTTCATACCCGGACAAGAGGTAAATGGACACAATTCACTTGACGCCACAGTCACATAATAAACATAACTGCAGTCGTATAATTCCACATTGTCTTACGTTAAGCTGTAATGTAACGTCATTTTTCTTATTGTAAGAAGCACAATATATTCCAAAATTAAATCGAAGCCTCGCATCGAAGTGCGTATACTCTATTGCTGAACTTGCCGCATATGTCATGTAGAATTTTTCTTGTTCTTTACCTTCAGAATAACATTAAAGCGGATAACATAGGCTTGTATTAACCCCTTGCGATATCCCCGGGGGGACGCACTACAAGCACGTGGATGAGAAGTCGCTGGATAAATAAGCGGGGCATTGCAATGGGCGGGGTTGAGTTCCCTCCTTCAGTGATAATACTGTCTTACCGCCACGAGAAAAACCCTAGACACCAGACATGCCTATGGCGGTCGTTATGGAAACGGTATATTCCACTGCAATTTGGGGATGAAGGAAAGGGCTTTATTTCTTTTGGCTTAGATAGAACCGCCGGAAGTCTCATTTCTCTTTGTACTTCGTTCGAAAACGAATTCCTGGCCTAACGGAAGTGCGATTAGATTGCCAAATGTTGCGGTTGATTATATATATATATTGCGGTTGATTATATATATATATTGCGGTTGATTATATATATATATATTTTTCGACTCGTCTATTTGAGGCAACCCTGCTCAGGGTTTTTCTCCTGGCTGTAGGGCAGTACGTACCTTCTTCTCGGAGGGTTTGGACCGTGACCGGTGAGGGCTATGAGGACTCCAACCTTAGTTCCCGACTGCTGTCTTGTGACGCCGGTTATTGAACGACTCATCATTCCTAGGCAGGACGGGGTCCATTGTGATAACCCTTTGCGGACAGGCATAGCGCATATCGAGCGCCAGTGGGTATGCACTGATAAGCAATATAATCTCTAGCAAAGGTGGGAAGCTTGCGACGCTTTTAACTTTTTATTAACCCTTAAAGGCCCACTGTTGCTTTTAAGCAATCTACCAAATGTTTTCTTCTCAAATCTTGAGAATAAGATTGAAGCTCTAGTGACTGTTGTTGCCAATAGAATACATAATGAAATTTTTATTAAATCAGTTTACAACATAAAGATGGCAGAAGAAATATTTAAAAATAAATTGATGTTTTTCACTTGAGGCTGCATCTTTTTAGCTTTTTTGTACGCTTGAGAATACCATATTTTATTCTAAAATATTGAAGGAAATTTCTTATTCGTATTATTATTTATTAAAATTTATCTATGTTTGACATTATAAAATTATATCAAGACGATTTTTTGTTGACTTGTAATAAACTGATTATTAGCCGTAAACAATACTTTTTAACAACAGGATTTTGTACAGTATTTCCCCCATGTTTTGAAATTGAAAAAAAACATGTTAAAAGCCCGATTTTTTAAAAAATTTGATTTTAAGGGCTAACATTCCTCCTACTTGCACCGATAGTTCCCATTCAGCTTGAAGCAATCAATTCGGTCTGATCGCGCATGTAAGTACATGAAACGCTCCACATAAGCCAATTTGACTATTACGAAATGGTGAAAAATTGTTCCTCAAGAGCAATATTAGGTTGTTTTGGAAGAATTAAGCAAGGAAAGACGAGCTATAGTCGAATCTGATGCATCATATATCAATGGGGAAGTGACTGAGTACAGCCTCCACAAAACCGATTCCGTGATTGATGTAGAGGACAATCCAGCTCACGAAGAGGATAGCTGATCAAATTCAGACACAAATGTGTGTATCACCCATCTATTCAACCTCTTATTTTATTATATCATAAAAAATAAAGTTAGGAATAGTTAAATAAGCGTAGAGTTGGTAAAAACGGGTTGGCACAACATGATTCGAATGTTGCACGAAAGTAACCTGTCCGCCGAGAGATAAACAAGTTTATTTGATTTCATAACCATAAATGCCACTGGTTTTAGGTCTAGGGAAGTATAGTTTTTTTCCTATGTGTTGAAATTTTCATCCAAATTCTAATCCACTAACATGGAATAATAGCTTTTTTTGGAACTTTACGATGAATGGAAAAATGATTCCTAAATGATCTTCAGATAGGGGAACGGCGGGTAGTATGGGCCACCTAGTGTTTCTAGGGCCTTTCGGTAGATAGCAACCCATTATTTTGCCTGCAATACAGTCTTATCATCAGACTTCCATGTGTGCAGGTAGTGGTTGACATAACCGCTTTTCTTCGTTCCTCAGGAATTTTTCTTTTTTTATGACCCTATAAGTGTTTGCTTCGTATAATTTTTGATGACTCCTTGAACTCTTACCGGTAAGGATAAAATTATGAAACTAGTGTGATTATTTAGCTTACTTTATTTAGATTATGGCATCTTGCTGCCTTTAACCTATTTGAGCCGTCACCATGTTTTTCTTTTTAATGTCGGTCGGGTAATATGGGCCATGTGACTAAAACATACTTTTTTGCGAAAAAATGCCTAACTTTAAGAAGAAGCCTGAAGCCGAGGGTAGAGGAGAGTGATTTGCGGATGCCATGAAAAATTACACTTGCAGGGAGGGGGGAGATGTGGTGACCAAGTGGTAAGGCAAAGGCTTTGGGGGCTGGAGGGCTTCAGGCTCGAAACCCGATTCCACCAAAACTCCGCCGTATATGTGCCTGCTGCACGTTAAATCATACGCAGTGATCGAACACCCTCCCGCTGTTGTAGAGCTGAAGTTTGGAGAGTGGAGTAGGGTGCCAGCTCAGGCATCTACGTCATCTGACCGCTGTTCAAAATTACAAGGTGCGTCCCAAAATAATCCTCGTGTTGCTTCAAAATAGGATGTTAATATAACTACACTAATTTCAATTCAAAGTGCTTTGGAAAATAAATTGTCTGAAAGTGCTGCATCCGACTATTACGGTTCACCTAGCAGTACGCTGCAAAAAAGAATTAATTGAATAACTAATGTTAAATAACTAATGAGATAACGATGGAAATGTAAGAGAATTTATTTATATTATCGTAATTTCGCTACAGAATCAAAATATATCCATTTTTACTCAAAAAAATATTTGTTTTTATTTTAAAACTTGTGTTTTTTATGTGGCTCTTACTACCCGACATATTTAAATTGTTGTAAATTATCGACTTAAAAATTTGTTTTGTCATATGTAATTTGCATAGTTTAGATAAATTTCTTTAATCAACATGAAGAAAAGTATACAGAGAACGGTTCTGAACGGTTATACCTCATTCCAATTAAAAATATAAATTTTATATTAAATTTTCCTTAACGGGCCCATACTACACGCCGTTCGCCTATAAGATGCATAAAATTTAGATATTTACTTATTTTTTAATTGAAGTTTAAAGATGGTAAGCGATGTAAATGCCAAAAAAAAAATCAAACACCGTTTTTCACGTTAAAGTGTAAAATGAGCAACGCTTTATAATGTGGTAAACGTGAAAAACTCTAGGTAGTCCTCAAAGTAGTTCAAAAGGGCTTATAAAGAGGTCGGTAGTGTGAACAGTGTTTTGCGATTTACCAAAATTTCCACTTTTGGCACTTACAATGTCTACCATTTTTAGTCCTCAATTTCTTTGTATTCATAACAATTTAAATAATTAAGTTTGATATATAATAGTAATAAGTTATATTACAAATTTTGAACATTATGAGATACGATTGAGAGACACTTTCTCAATACCAATAATTTATGATACAATTCCGACAGTAAAAATTCAAACACTTTTGTTTTTAATGTTGATTAAACATTTTATTGCACGTCCTACTTAGAGGAAATCGTTGCATACATTATATTAGTCTCGCGAATCAAGAGTTTTAGTGTTTTTTTATTCCTGATAAATATAAACATTGTATTAGTTTGAACTAAATGCTCATCAATCCTCTTATCTCGGAGGATGTAGAAATCACGTCTCGGTTATTCGATACCATTAAATAGGCAACACTATTATAGCACTGCATGTTAAGGGGAGTTGGAACCCTTATTCCGAAAATGTTAAATTGGCCACTTCGATGTACCTTTTCTCAAAACCTGTTATATATTCATGTTTGAAATTTTTTATACAAGTAAAGTACATCTTTCTCAATGTACTGAAATTATTTTTAAAAAAATTCAAAAAATTATTTTTTACAAATTTTTTTGTGTCGAAACAAAAAATGTTAAATTGGCCAATTCGATGTACCTTTTCTCAAAATCTGTTATAGATACACGTTTGAAATTTTTTATACAGAAAAAGTACATATTTATCATTACACTGAAGCGACCGTTTTGGAAAAAACTCAAAATTTTATTTTTTACAATTTTTTTGCGTCAAAATAAGGTAAAATTTCACAAAAATTAAAAATTAATCAAAATCTCATTTCAGCATAATGAGAAAGGTCTTATTTACTTGTATAAGAAATTAAAACATGTATCTATAATAGATTTTGAGAAAAGGTGCATCAAATGTCCAATTTAACATTTTTTTTTGTTTTGACGCAAAAAAATTTGCAAAGAATAAATTTTCGATTTGTTTTAAAAATCATTTTAGTATAATGAGAAAAATGTCCTTTACTTGTATAAAAAATTTCAAACATGAATCTATAACAGATTTTGAGAAAAGGTACATTGAAGTGGCAATTTAACATTTTTTGTTTTGACAAACAAATTTGTAAAAAATAAATTTTTGAATTTTTTAAAAATCATTTTAGTATAATGAGAAAAATGTACTTTACTCGCATAAAAAATTTCAAACATGAATCTATAACAGATTTTGAGAAAAGGAAGTGGCCTACTTTAACATTTTCGGAATAAGGGTTTCAACTCCCCTTAATAGCGATAAAAAAATAGCCTGCGATTTTATATGGTATCGCGGTTGGATTGTTAAATATATAACTTTAGTCGCTTATATTCCCTTTATAAAATTCATATTTCATAGAGGGATTCAAAAGTATAAATACAGTTATATTATGCACTTTCTTTGGTTAAATATACAACCAGTAGTATGTGAAAATAACAGAGGAGGATTGAAGAAATTATAAAATAAAAAGAAAATATATAGTAAATAATGAAGAATGTTATAAAATTCTTTTACCTTTATACTTTGTTTCGTATCCATCATTACTGCAGATTTGGCTTATTATCAATGTAAATAAAAAAAACTCAAAAGTCTATAAATAGTATTTTTTTTTTAATTCGAACATGCATATTTCTTACTAACCATTTTTGAAATGAAATAGTTTGATAAAACCCGATTTTGCTGCTTCTATTGTACACTCCTGAAAAAAATGTAGGCTGAAAAAATCCATCTTCATATTTATCGCATTTCTCTTAATATCCTTTTATTCATTCATTTTTTCTTTCAAAAAAATTACGAGCCTTCTTTCACAATTTTAAACACATGTAGTATTTTTCTCCTTGAAGTAACGCGTTTCGTTTTTCCTCGATCTCTTCGAAGTGTCTTCCGAAGTAATACAAAACCTTAGCTTATCACTTGAGGCGCTCTGTATGAAGTATCGATTCTGCGTTATGTTTCTCTTTCCTCCAGGGATATTTATTTCAGACGAAGGGCTGAGGTGTTTGTTAGACATTGTTTAACAAAGAGTCTTCGCCTGCTCCAGAAAAATATTAATGATACTTTATTGAAGCCAAGGATATGAATAAAAATTTTGTAGAGTAGAATTTTGATACGAATATTTTTGTGGCACATGAGATATTTAAATGCATATTGTAAAACTGAATATTGAAATATAATTCTTTCTAGTAACTTGATAATGATATTACTGCATATTCTTATGAGAATTTCATAAAATAACGCTTACTAGCCGCTCTCGCCGCCCTCCGGGTGAGTTCGCGGCCAGCACCCACTTTGTTCAGCACTAGCCCTGCCACCTCGCTACTTCGAGGCTCTCAGCCACTACTTTTTCAGTTTTAAATACTGCATGAAGATCAGTGGAACAGACCTTAAAACCATAGTAGATTTCACATATTCTCTGTAGACAACAGATTCCTTTAAAATTGTAAAATCTTTTTATAAACCTCATCTAGTTATAATGTTTTGTATAACTTTTTCACGAATGAAAGTCTTCAAATCCATAAATAGAGAATGATATCACCCTAACTAAACAGTTTCCATCACCTACAATAGGTATTTTACAATATTTATGTGATGGAACTGTTGGGATCTATATATTTAAAATAATATGGTAAAACCCTCAGACAGTTCGCCAGCCGAACCACAAGACCGCTTTCGACATTTTTTTTCATTCGAAAGGTTATGACGTCTAGATATGTCATAAATGGTCGTCTGTCCCCCACCCCGCCCTCCATTTTCAAACAAAATCGAAACAAAATTTCTCCTCTGTTCATTCTCTATGGGTAAACCTCGTAGAAATTCTAGAGCCCCAACCACCAAACTGATTTCGACAATTTTATTTTATACGAAAGCTTAGGACATCTAGATACGTCATCAAGTGTCGCCTGCCCCCACCCCACCCCCATTTTCGAGTGAAATCGAAAAAACATATAGAGAAAGTATGGTGGAGAAGTGTTTTTTCTATTTCGTTCAAAAAAGGGGGGGGGCAGGCGACCCATCATAACATATCTAGACGTCATAACCTTTCAATTAAAAACTAAAAATTGTCAAAATTCGTCGGGTGGTTGTTGCTGGTGACCTGTCCAAAGGTTTTTCCCCGTAGAGAATGCACAGTGGGAAATAATTTTTCGATTTCGTTTGAAAATGGGGGTGGTGGGGAGCACGCGACCTTTTATGACATATCTAGACGTCATAAGCTTTTATATGAAATGAAAATTGTCAAAATCGGCCGAGTCGTTGAGGCTGGCGGACTCGGTGAAGAATTTTTTACCAAATTATTTTAAATATATAGATAAATAATTTCAGAATGCTTGAAGAACTAATAAAATAAAGGAAGGAAAGAGACCTATACTGAATTGCATCTTTAAAAACTATTTTATTTTAGGTATCATTATAGCTATTTCCTTCCGACGGCCAAAAAACACGAGTCTGGTTGTAGCGAGAAAGCAGCAAATGAAACGGGAATCTTCATTTTATAGGAATTAGTATTGAGTCTAATTTACTAATTCAGCACATTTAGAGAGGCTGACGATGAAGTCCGATCCAGGCGAGTGCTTTCAGGTAGTCATAAAGTAATAAACTCGACGCGAATTTGATTTCAACACTTAGCAGCTCCATGGGAGAAAGATCTATAATTGTATTATATGTATGAAATGATTTTAGGATCAAGAGGACGCCATTTTTTGTATTTCAGATATTGCTTTTTAGGAAGAAAATTCCATTTTGAAGCTTATTTTATTATAATAAAATCATGCTGAGATTCCATTTTCCTTGATATCGCCTCTTCATTTCCTTTATATCTTAGTGAAATCTTCACCTTGTTCCTCACTAACTTCACCTAAATTTTCAGGAAAATATTCCAGGTGCGAATCGAGAAAATGAACTTTTAAGCTCATACTAACAGTCTAAAATCTTGAAATTTTTTATCATCTCTTCTACAATAGATTTGTAGTTTGGGTCCTTTTTGTTTCCAAGAAAGCTATTAATAACTAGTTTGAAAAATTCCCAGGCTTTTCTTTCGTTTGTTTCCATTTCGTCTCAAAATTTTCATCTTTCATCATTTTCCTGATGTCTGGTCCTACAAACACACCTTACTTCAGTTTTGCTTCGGATAAACCAGGGAACTGGTCACAAAGGCATTTGAAGCATTCATCTTCTTTTGGTAAAGCCTTGACAAAGTGTTTCATAAAACTAATTTTATGTGAAGCGGTGAAAGAAACACTTTTTTGGGAAAGTAGGAGAGGTATCCGGTTTGCATTTTTACAAACCCTACCCTGATAGAACTGAGGCAGGAAAGCAGTCAATATCATTGGCTACGAGGAGCAGTGACGTCGTTTTCAGCTCTCGCACGTAGCGTACGGCAATCATAACAAAACAAGAGTCGTCCTACTTTTCTTCTCCGTTTTCCCACAGTTGAGCACAGAAAACATTCTTCCGTGGGTTGTAATATTTTTAAAAATGATAATATTTTTAAAAATATCATAAATAAAAGATTCCACAATGAAAGAAATAATACTAATGAAAAGTACACGCACGAGAGCAAAGAACGACGTCATCGGCTCTCGGCGGAGCGAGCCAATCATATTGTCCGATTTCCTGCCTCAGTTCTATCAGGGTAGGGTTTGTAAATATGCATCCGGTTTCAACTGGTTTCCTCTGTCCTAAATATTGTGTTTAATAGGCAATTTACCGATTCAGAGGAATATTCTGGGTTGAAATAGTTTCTTCTTTCTTATTTGTTAGTTTAATCCACCAATTAACTATTTTAAGTCCATAAATATGTTTATCGAGCTCATATAAGTAATACTTTTTTGGTCCGAAATATACTAAATTCGTAAAAAATAGATTGCGATTTATGATGGAATTTTTTCATTATTTTTCCAGTAATCAGCATCCAAAAAACTATAAAAAACACCACTTGCTTTAACGACAATTTTGTCATCGCAGACCTGTGTTATTTTACAATCAAGCCATGGTCACTGATCAACGTGACGAGCTATCAGAGCAGCGTCCAAAACAGAAAGAAGAGCAGATTGCAGCGTGCATGAGCCTTAAATACTGCTGGAAAACGGGGAATCCCCGAAACGCTTTAAAATAGGTTAAATCTGGACCTCTTTAAGTTAAAGAGGCTGTAGTTTTTATTTGAAAATTTAAGTAGAACGAAATATTAATCAAATTTGAAATACGGAAAAATCGAATTTTATATATTTATATATGTAGGAACAATTTGAATAACTGTTACATAAAAGATTAAAAACAAGCATCAAAGTTTTATGAATAAAATTAATTGATATAAATGTAGGATTTCATCAGTTATCGGAAGTCGTTGAATTGTTGACCGTTATTGTCAGGGTTCTACCGATAAAATCACTATCTAACGGATAAAAAGAGAGGCATGGTACAGATCCGTGGGAAAAAAAGAAATCCTACTGTTTAATGGCTGCCGCATCTGTACCACTCTTAAAAAAATTAACAGCATCATTTAAATACCAGAAGGTGTAACTTAACGTCAAATTACTCAGAATACACTACATGTCTTTTAAAAAAGTCTAAATTGTAATCAAAGGTTAACGGATAACGAAACATGTTTCTACAGCAGGTTTGACAATGGATACAAAAACTTATAATTATTTTTATTATTTTATTATTATTAAACTTACAAAAAGCAAAGGAGATCTAAGAACAAAAAATTATAAAAAAAAGAACGATGCTCGAAAAAAGGCAGAAAAAGTAAGTTTTTCATCGGTTTAAAATTAATGAATTGGTTTTTACATCTTCAATACAGAGTTTTTAAAAACCGTCGAGTTATATTCCCATTAAAAAAAATTTCTTCTTATGTGGAAGCTAAAAAACATCGCCGAATAAATTATTTCCATTTGAGCAATCTTTTTGATAACCTTAGTAAACTTATAGATATATGATGGCATTTATTTTAAAATCAACACAAACAAATTTATTGTGTTACTTTTTTCCTAAAAATGGATTTGTATAAATCTACCCCATACATATCATACATTGATACATGGAAATATCGAAAATAATGATGATAAATAGGTATGGGATAAAAGCAAAATTTGTTTTATCAATAAACTTCGTATTCCATATCAAGATTTAAAAGTTGAACATAGTAAGAAACTTCTATTTTAATAAAAAATCAACATGTTTAATGAGACAAGAAAAAAGAAATAATGCCCCAGAAAATAATTTATCTCTATAAATAATAAAGGAGAATGTGTGTGTATGTGTAAAAATACTTTGGAGTGTGCCTCCAAGAAGTTTTTGGAAATTTTAATTACTTATAAATTAAGAGAAATTGTTGCGTTCTTCCTTGAGGACTTACGAAAATAATATGGTACAAAAATAATTTTCATACCATCTGAAAATGCAAGAAAATTATCTTTTCGATGATATTAATTAAGTTTCTGTACAAGTTTTTTCTCCAATTTTAATAAATTCGTAAGAAATATTTCAAACTTAATTTGCAACAATACTTTTCATTTTTGCAATAAAATTCAAACCGTTGTCATTGTTTAAAAAAATACTTAATTGCATATTTCTCTTAGATAGTTCATTTTTTATGTTTTTCTCCATTTCTGAAGACGATTTCGTAAAGTAGTTGCTGTAAAAGCGCATTGATACACACAGAAGATACGTATCAATGTACCCTGGAGTCAATTGTATCAATCTACCCCAAGAGACTTTTTTACTTTAAACAAGTGGTCACGCAAAATCAACGCTAAACAACCTCAAAACTTAATATAGTTCAGAAAAATAAATGTTTTTTCCTACCTTTGAAAGTAGATTCCCTGGCAGGAAAACGTAGCTAGCTAAAGAAATCACACAACACGTACTTAGAGTAAAATTTACTTAGACGAAAAGATAAGCGGTTTGATTCATTATCAATGTTCCTGTGTATCAATCTACCCCAACTCCCCTTATCCTTATTGATGTTGTTAATGGAAACCAATATATTTCAAGTCTATTAAGGAAACCCACCACAATAATTGAAGAATTTCATTGTTATTAAGTAAACTTTGAGTTCAAAAGTATTTTGAATGATTTTTAAAACTTTTAAAATCTATAGAAAGCGTATTAGAGCCATGCAACGAATCATTGTATTCCGTGCAATTCATTTTCAATATTTCAACGCGTAATTTAAATCACGCATTATCATTTCATCTAGACAGAAACCTTAAAGTTATAATCATATCGGGCAGAATGTATCTTTTTTTAATGGTGATTTCGCATTCATATATTATTTTCTGCTTGCAATTTCGTATAAAATATAAATAAAAGAACCATTATAAACGAGTTAAGCATGTCTTCAATAATGATATCAGATTCGATATTTCTTAACCTTTTAGTACAGCAAGTAAAAAGTAAATGACTGATGCACTAATAAAGGAATGCATTTTATTAACAGTTTGCGATCTAAAAGGTTACTAGATTTATACCCAGTATTCCATAAAATTCTGAAAGTATAAACAAAAAATATTTTGCAATCAAGAACGCATAAAAGTATTTATTTAAAATATTTTCTATCATAATTTATTTGTGTTTTCAAATTCTTTCTTGGATAAAGAAGGTAATTACTTCAGTTTTTAACTTTATTTTTTTTATAACTCAAAATCATTATAGTCGACGTATTATCCTAGCGCAAATTTTATTTTCAAAAATCAGATTAAATACACAGTCGTAATCAATTGATATTTTATTCAGAAACAAAACTTAAAAATATCATTAAAAATTAATAATTTAAATTTGCTGTGCCAGATTTAGGTAATATTAAAATTATGTTACTCGTGCACTTAAATTAAAACAGTGCGTCCCTATGTCATTCGGTAACAAAAGGTTACATACTGCAACACAAAATAATCCTTTAAAGCTAATATTCTTTGGAAGGCTTACTACTGTTAATTAAAATAATAAACGCAAGAGCAAATTTTTGTCAATATTTTTAACGAAAAATATTTGAAAAAATTAATAATCCAGCTATATTAAATAAAACGATTTATACCTCTACTACGCATCTAAACACCCCTTTTTTGGAGACTAAAAGTGGATATATTAATTAATACTTACGTCATTAATTAGTTGTCAAATACTATTCAGGCAAACGTTTCACGAGATAAAAGTAATCGTATATATAACCCATAAACATCGTAGGCTATTATTGTTTAAATAACAAAGGGTGAAAGAAAAACATATCTTCGTTAATTAAGAGCACTGGAAGTGTATATTATACGCAAACAAATTCATTGTTCCGTTGAAGTACAAATATTTCTTTTGCAAACATTCTATCAGAAACAAGATAAACAAGCAAGAGAGACAATAAGTTTAAAATGAAGCAAAGTCTTTATTTCAAACAAAGAATGTTTTTTTCCCTTCTCCTTTACGAAAATGGAAGACATTAATGAATTTTTCCGCGATAGCGTGAAGTCTCATCCAGAAAATTGTTGCCAGAATTTGGAATATTCTTATGAAAAATTGGACGCAACGAAAACCTTAATTGTTTTTTTTAAAGCCACACAAAAGAACAATTACTTTTAGCGCCATTTATTGATTATAACACGCGTGCATATCCACTGAACCATTCATTTGTAAATGAAAGAGTTCTCCGAAAGTTGAAGGGAACAATTATTGGAAAAGCAAAAATTATTGCTTATTGTTGCGTATTATCTGATACGAAATCTTCGAGCTTGGAATCGCTTCAAGATGCGATGTGACCCTGCGCTTAGGGAACATAATCACGATTCACAGATAAACGAACACAATCTTTTCGACACATTAAATACCGAATATTAATATTTTCCGATAAACGATATATTATGGGAAGTTTGGCATGTAATCTTCGATGTAATTAGTAACAAAAGTATTGCCATATAATCGCAAATGGTTTGAAGGTTTTCCTTGATAACGGAGGAAGTATGGTAATTACATAATTTAATGGTAATTTAACGACTCCCGCGCCATCTTGGAAATGTTAAATTGCACACTTCTTCATATGCCCGATAAACAAAACAGCAAAATTTCCTTTTTTCCCTTTCACTTGATCAACCAGAAAAACTATTGAATATCAAATGAGTTTTTTTATTACTTCGCCCGTTGTCTCACCGTTTCTCAGACGTCATTCTCAAAGCTGTGTTGTACCACTTCCAAAGCAATCATCTCTCGTTATTTCATGCAAAATACTGATTTTGGAATTTGTCGTGGGACAAATAAAAATTCTTTACTTTCCAAAAGCATTGAAAGACGTTTTCATGGGGACATTGAACTTCTGATTGTGGTAAGTTTTATCAGTTAATATATCTTCTACTTCCATCGACAAAAGTTGACTGCTATACTACTTCATACTCTATCTATAAAATAAATAAAAATCCGATGACAATTTATGTAATATCAGAAAGAAAAATTAGATCAGGCACAGAAAAAGCTTTAAAAATTATCATCTAATCCTGAGTGTGATATGTTTTATTACTTGAATGTTATCCACTTAGCACTGTTAAGTACATACATTTCATCAATAAAATAATCAGCATATAATCTCCCAAGTATTTTAATAAGTATTATAATAATAATATAAGTATATAATAATAATATAAGTATATAATAATAATCCAAAGTATTATAATAATAAGCATATAATTTCCAA